>JAODFW021608912.1:0-13488 GCA_027575235.2 Palythoa mutuki
AAACTGGTGTGCGAACCTTTTTTTAAAATGCATTTTTCTTTAAACAACGTTTTGCACTAAACACAGCTGCAAAAAAAAAATCCCAACTCAATCAGGTTCTGTTCTGTTATTGCCAAATTTGGCACAGCGCGGTGGTGTAATAATTGAGCTTCAAAACAGTGCCAAGAAATTTTGATATTCAGCTTCGATTTTTTTATATAGGATGATTTATCAGTATAACTCCTTCGCAAGAAACAAATTTCAAATATCGGATTGAAACATGAATGCGAAAGCCTATCAAAAATCGCTGGCACCATTGTGGCAATCATGAGGTGAAGAGGAAGGAATGATAACAAAGGATAGTTTAGCTTACAATCAAACGGGATAGAAACTTCGCGAAGGAAAACATTTGGTCGCAAACAGTACGCTCGATGTCACTGATAAAGAAAAATTGGCTGAAAAGTAACTTAATTAATCTCTTAGAGAATTTCATTAGCTTTCCAGTGATATATATGTTTAGTGGTATCCGATGTATAGTAAAGCAGTTTGAGATTGATAAATGAAAACATCTCTCAAACTGTATCGTAATGCATCGATCAAATCGAAGCTTAAACATCCCCCCGGGCAACCCCTCGGGTATTTGAACTTTTGAAATTTTTATCATCAAATTCTCCACCCCCGGAACAAGATTGCGAATCAAATGCCCCACCATTTATGATGGATTTGTGATCAAATGCCCCCACCCCCGAGACTGAAATTTAAAAAATGCATTGATTTCTCGTTTCTTTGCACTTCGCAAAATTGAACTGCCATGCGATGATTCACTGTTATTTTTTATTTTAGAACAAGAGTCGAATTCAGTCACAGCGAACTGTTTTTATCACAATATTTGTTGTAAATTTGTACATCCTAGAATTACAGGTACGTGCTTTAAAGGTTGGGCAATTTAAAACGTAGTATTTTGTTTGAGAAATGCTTTGATTTATGTCATGTGAGTTCACTGTGGGAACTATGAATCGTTCAATCAGGTATTTCGGTTTTGTTCAAATGCCCGACCCTCCCCCTACCTTACGTCAAATGCCCGACCCCCGGGACACGTCCTGCTGTCAAATTCCCGCCCCCGCGGGCACGAAAGCTGGTCAAATGCCCGCGGGTTGCCCGGGGGGGGATGTTTAAGCTTCGATTTGATCGATACATTAACGTTGCTCAAATTTGCCAAAATTGTACAAGCTCAGGCTGACACTTGATAACTAGGAAAGTTTTCGTGGTAGAAAATTGACTAAAACTTAACGATACAGCATAAAACATAAAAAGATTTACGTAAAGACTGCTCAACAAACAAAAAAGGTATTTTACCTCTAAATTCGGCCGTGCAATACATGTGTGGCGCAAGGCGTTTCATTAATTTTCCTATACCTTGTTATTTTTTTTATTTTTCTTCAATAAAAAACGCTCACGAAAATACGAACAAATTAAGAACAAATTGAGGCTGAAGTCACCAAAAATTTAAGAAGAATGAGCCTCGGCAAAATTTACTGGTTCTTATAAAAAAAGCGTTTTTTCTCTCTTAAACAAATAAAATCGATAGAAAACGTATGTCTGTTACCTTTTCATTGATCGGTATGCAAAGTTGCTTCTGTGGATGTAACACTTTTGCATAACATTTATAATCATATTTGTAGCCAGAAACTTTGAACTTGTGGATTACCGTTTTTGCTGTTTCTATGATAAAAAAAAACATAGTTTTGTTTGAAATGTTCAAATTTTATCTGTGTATATTAACGTAAAGTACTTGAATTTGTGTGACAAAAAATTCAGTTTTTAGTTTTAAACATTTCATTAACATTATTTTTTCGTTCAGTTTTCTTAATTTTTGGGCAAATTTCAACTGAATGTTTTGATTTTTACAAAGCGTGTATTAGTTTTATTATTTCTGACGGGAAAGAAGTCTCAAAACAGCACAACGAATAGGTGTCATTCTCATCCCGTACAAAAATGGATTAACGGAAGAATTTATGAACATGATTGTCACTCCGATATTGATGGCTTTGTTGATTGAAGGTGTAAAGCCTTTGACAGCAAATGCAATTATGGAGCCAGTAAGCGGAGCAGTGAACAAAAAAAGTGCTACCCACATAATCAACACCGTCCTTGTGTTCTTTTTCACCTTTGCAATGTCAGTGGCAGTGTTTTGTCCCTCAAGACGACAGCTAACCGCCATATCTTGGACAACTTTGCGTTCGTGTTGACGAGCGATAGCAAAAACTCGCACCTGTGCAAAAAAACTCAAAGGCAGACAAATTCCCACTGCAATGGCCCCTAAAATTGCAGCAAGGAGTCTTTGGTTTAGCATCATGACTGTTGCACATACAATACACCCAAATAAAAAGACTATTTCCACTATAAACACGCGTTGAATGGTCACAAATTGTCTATATCTGAGATGAAGCCGCAAAGCCAGATACTTGTCAACTGATAACGCAGTCAAATTACAAAAAGCTGCCCCTGATAAGACAACCGCAAAAAACATATAGAACGTAAAAGCCGTGCAAGCTCGGCCCAAATGAGTTACAATATTAGCTGTATCGTCTCGACTCCTTGCCAACATAGCGGACACCACAACGACAGCGGGTTGAACGATAAACCCCGTTAAACAGTCAGTTAACGCCAGGCAAACCAGCAGTACATTCGAAGGTGTGTGAAGGGTTGGCGTGCGCGCTACTGCGACCACAATTAAACCATTAGTTAAAGTCGCTACAAAGGAAAAGATACCGTTTAGTACACAAGTTAAGACTTGAGTTTCATAAACTGCGTCGAGGTGATCCCGCTCATTACCCAAAGCAACAATGTCAAAATCTTGAAGACTGCAATCATTTATACTCATTGGTCTTGGAGAAGTAAAATTCGACATTTTGGAACGGTTGAAACCGAAAAACAAGATGGTTGTAAATTTTACAATGAACCAAACGCCCTTCAGTGGGTCTTGGTCTTAGCATAAACGGCAAGAACCCTTAAAGAACTGATCAAGCTGACAGCTGCATGTGCAATATTTTATGACAAATATTCGTTCGTTGAGAAATGTTTCATGCAAATTTCGCGAACAAACAACAATTGCGCCAATTAAAAAGTCGATTTCGTTAAATCCTCATTGCATTAAGTTTTCCACCACCTAATATGGAGTAATATATAACGGTGTGCGTAGATCTAAAGTAAAGACGCCATTGATATTACAAGTATTCATTTATAGCCATGAAGTTCATTTTCTTTTAGAGCCTATTAAGCTGTATAATTTTGACTCTTGAGTGGTTGTGCATTCGCAAGTTTTACTTAATTTTTTTCATTCATCATAATCACTTTACTTTATTCATATCGACAACAGACACAAAATATACTCGATTTGGTCGAATTATAATCTGTAGCGGCAGGTGTTGACTTGTTTTCATTATTGGTTCATTGAATCCATTTCAGCCGGTGAGAAAAACCATTTACTGACCCATTTATTCTTTCTTCAGGCCATTAACCACGAATCAAAAGTCAATTTTTAATTACACCCATTTGAAAAGCACTGAAATAGCAAAGCCGTTTCTAAAAAATAGCAAAAACACTGAAAGTGAAAAGCACCTGGCTAGTCGGCATATAGGTTATATTTTTACAAAACAGCTTGATACATTTTTAGTTTTTACACCGTTGGGCAAAGAAAAACTGACGCTTCGGACTGTAGTCCTTCGTCGGAGTAAAGTGTGTAGGAGATAAGTGAGTGTAGAGGTGGTAACTAAATATAGTAATAAGGTTATATTTTCATATTATTTAAAAATAATATATTTGCTCCTTTGCCTCACAGTGTGAGGTGTGAATTTTGATGTAATAATAATATGTATTTACACGCATTTTTTATAAGAACCAATAAATTTTGCCGAGGCTCATTGCTCTTAATTTTTTGGCGACTTCCGCCTCAATTTGTTCTTAATTTGCTCTTATTTCTGTGAGTGGTTTTGAAGAAAAAACGAAATAAAACAAAGTATTGGAAAATGAAACGCCTTGAGCCACACATTTATTATGCGGCTCAATTTAGAGGCGAACTCGGCTTCATTGTTTGTTGAGCAGTCTTTACAGTGAATCTTTTTATGTTTTATGCTGTATCGCTAGGTTTTAGTCAATTTTCTACCACAAAAACTTTCCTTGTTATCGAGCCTCATCGTGAGCTTTTTCGTAAATTGTTCTTAAATTTTGGCAAATTTGAGCCTCGTTCTATTAAAGTTGTTCTTATAAAAAAAAGCGTGTATTCTTACTCGCCCCAGACCGTCTCATGGTGTTATTTGTACGGTTATTCGGAACAGCTGGATAATAAGTTAATGGCAATATGACTGAATGGATCCCATATCGGTCTGTTATCATTAGACATTACGCGTGATTAACAGAATTGGATGAGTGCGAAGTGGGAATCCAATTTGATTAATCAGATGTAATGATAACATACAGAATTAGACGAACATGAAGTCCTATTACCATTTTATTATAATAATTACAATTTCCAAAAACTAAACTTAAAGACAAAATCTTTGCAGATAAAAACACAAATTACACAAGCGTGATTGTTCAATTGCTGATTGGTCAGAAATCTTGAAGCCCAGATTGTGATTGGTTCATTCAACTGTCTCAATAAAAAAGAATAGAATTCAGAATGAGCCCATCAGATTTGAGGAAATTGTAATTACTATAATAAAAGTGAATATTTCTTTCATATTTGTCTTTTTTAACTTTATTTCTTAGCTTTTTGAACCATATATCAACAGGGTTCGTATAGAGTCCAGAAAACTAAAATAAGTCTAGAAATCTAAAACATTTTGGGAGCGGTGAAAAAATTCTACATTTCCTGGGCGCCGTGACTAGCAAAAAACGTAATGCTTTAAACTCAAAAACCGATTGGAATGTGTCGGTCTACTTTTGAGTTTGGAAAATTAGAAAAGTTGTTTGGTAAAGGGCTGAATAAAGTCTGAAGTTATGCTTTTGGGAATCTGTACGAATCCTGTGTAGATATGACAATCTTTTATTCTTTAGAATGCAGCTTGTTTACTATAAACTTTTCTATCTTCGCACGGTTTTTCATAAATCTGACTTGGATAACTGAGCGCGTATTTATTGGCAATGTAATCGCCGTAGTGGATGGGAAACATAAAGTCGGTGCTAAATGAAGCACTTCCAAGATCTTTCACTGGCAGGGGTGTTATATAGCTGTCAAAGTTAGGTCCGAAAAAACCTACTACGGAGTATCTATGTTTCTTAGGTAACTTGACTCTGTGAGGGCTTGATCGGCAGGCGCCGTTTGTCCAAGCCTCCAGCATATCGCACGCGTTGACCACAAATGAATCGGACCTCGGAGGAGCGTCCACCCATCGACCATCTGTTGTCTTTACCTAAAAATATCGATTCGATATATGTTAATTATTGATTCGGGGGAAATAATAACGTGTTTGATAGGCGCATTTAAAAATCTCAGTGCGCTTATATAAAAGAAGAAACAAAAAGCTAAAATTTAACTAGAAATAGAAGTACGACTAAAAGCAGAAGCGTTATAAGTATTGAAAACTGGCTTCAATTTAGTTTGAATATCTGAAAGTTTAGTTTGAATATTTGAAATATTAGTTTCAATATTTGATATGTTAGTTTCGATATTTGAAATTTTAGTTTAAATATTTGTAAATTTAATAATCTGAGTAAATTTTAGTAATAGGAATTCTAATAACCTGAATTCTAGTAAACTAAATTCTTGTAATCTGATTTCTAGTAATTTAAATTTTAGTAACATGAATTCTAGAAATTTCAATTCTGGTGATCTGAATTTAGTAACCTCAATTCTAGTAACCTGAATTCTAGTTGTCTGAATTCTAAAAATCTAAATTCTAGTAATCTGAATTCTGATCCAGTGTTGGTAAGAATAAATTGATGGCTCACGGTTCTGCATTGGTGCAAAACCTACTAATTTGAATTGTAGTAATCTGAATTGTAGTAATCTGAATTCTAGTAATCAAAATTTTAGCAACCTAAATTCTAGAAATTTTGGATTCTAACATAACAATCTAAATTCTAGTAACCTCAATTCTAGTAATCAAACTCCAAGTAACCTAGCTGAATTCTAGAAATTTTGAATTCTAGTAATCTGAATTCTAGTAACTTGATTTTAGTAACCTGAATTCTAGTAATCTGAATTTAGTAATCTGAATTCTGTTAACCTGAGTTTTATTTATCTGAATTCTAGTATCCTGAATTCTAGCTATATAAAGGTCTGGATTATAGGAACCTAGGTTTTAGTAATCCGTGCACATTTTACGAATCTTGATTCCTGCTAACTTGTGAAATGGATTCTAGGATCTGGATTCTGGGATCTTGCAGTCTAGATTCCGGATTCATCTTATTGGTGGCACGGATTTTAGTGATTTCGATTCTTGGGCTCCGATGCTAGATCTTTGATTCCAGCGGTAATATTCTGGTTTCCAGACAAAAAAAATATATCGATTATGAGTGACATAATCAATTTCTAGTTACCTGAAGGCCTCCATTATCATCTTGAGAGAGTAACGTAAGACAACCATAGTCTGTGTGCGGTCCAATCGCCCATTCAGTGTTCTCTGTGTCATTAGTTTGCTCATAAGGAGGGTAATGGAACATTCCCATCTCAGTAAATGGCGTGGAGGTGTAATTATCACTAAAGAAGTTTTCATTCAACCCTGTAGAAAATGATAGGTAATATAATCAAAACGTGCGATTCGATATGGTATGTCTTAGCTAAACTTTAAACCCGCTTGATAATGGACCATTTGATGGTGAGATTGGTGTTTTTATCCTTTAATAGACCTCCTCGGAGTGTCTCAATGTTTTCCCAATACAGGCCTCTAGGGAAATAAGGTTCTTCGTTTCTGATGCAGTTATGAGAAAGACACGAAAGAATGTTCAGCTTAAACAAAGCATCTTATTTCCCAAGAGGACTGTATTGGGAAAACATTGAGGCCGAGGAGGTCTATTAGAATACGAGATTGCATATTTTATCGACTGATAGAAATTGAGAGTGAGTATTCTAATTGTTTTAGTGGAAATCTCTGGAGAATAATAAACAAAACATAACAATAGTCTTTTGATGACAAAGTTTAGATTTACTCTAACAATTATTGTTAATGATAAACTATTTTCGCAAGCTTGCCAGTGTACTCGGCAGTCTGTCAAGTGAAAATTGTTAAATTAATGATTTATATTGATTTTTTTTTACCTTCAAAAATATTTTCACCATATTTTGTTGACATCTGTTTAACCCCAATAGTTATTCATGGTAGCTAATATCCATTTCTTTCAGTCTGTGAAATCTGCTAATTCTGTATATATAATTTTAATTAACACATGGTGAATAGATAACTTATTCTTGTTGTTACTCTTATCACGGTGATGATCATTATCATTATAAAGGAAATGAAGACATCTCTTTTTCCAGTTTTGCGGCAAATGAGTTTTAAAGAGCTATTCTCTTTCACTACAGTGTTAAAGGCTCTGCTCAGTCGATAAGAAACTTCGTAAACTAGACCATCTTGATTAAACCAATTAACTCACTGAATGTTAAGTAAGTTTCTTGCTCGTTTCGGCGTTGGCTCTTTGATCTCCATTTCCCTCGTTCTCATTTTATATGTAATTCTTGTGTTCATCCTTGGCTGTGCCTGCACCAGGCTCTCTTGGAGCAGCCCCACGCGTGCAAATGGCGTATGGACGCCCCATCTGGCCTGCACATTAAGGGCGATTCTGTGAGAAATGAAACCGTTACTCGTCAAATTTTGACTGAGAATAGCGAAGGAAAGGGGCTAGAAAACAGACAAAGGGAAAGAAAAACAACAACAAGAAGAATAGTAAATATAATGCAAAATACTATCAGATTCGAAATAAATAAAAATTTCCTTAATTCCAGAAAAAAATGCAAACAAAATAAATCTTGGTTATCGCAACGTAGAACAATTTATCTATCTGTGTCTGCTGCTTCTCTAAGGCCTTATATTTGAACTTAAAAGTAGTGAAGACATGCAAATGTACATTATTTCAAACAAAAAGGGGTTTAAGAAGACTTTTTTGTATTCTCAGCAAAATATCTGATTCTGATTCGATAATTGCAAATGCACAAATACACTGTAAGTGTGTACAATTCGAGAACTTTTAAAGGATCACTCATGCCCATAAATCACGAAATGCACCGCGTTCATAAAGATTTCCTTAACAAATACTGTTTAAAATCTCCAAGATATGGTTTGGCTTAAAATATTAGCATGTTCAAGGCGCTTGAAACGAATTACAATACACAGGAGGCAGGAAAGTTACTTATTATGTGACTTAAAACTAATTTACTTAAGTCACCATAAAGGACCCATCGCATTGGATTTGGTTACGAGATTGTTCTGCTTTAAGGAACGGTTCATTTTCTAATAATCTAGATTTTAGTGGCTTCTTGTCGAAAATCCACTTCCAAAAGGTCGATGATTCTGTAAACACTAATCGCTTATGTTCGCTTCTTTCCATACGTAAACGAACTGGATACGTGTTGCTATGCGGTATTTCAGCATGTAATCAACTCCTACACACGTTCTATTGTTGGTGGCTTCCAAATATTTGGGAAGAGTTCGTTTACTCGCACAAAACTGTTACCTAGAAGATCAAATTGTGTAGAAGGCATCGTATTTTCTTTTCCATTTTTCCCTATTAACATTCGAGTTTTGATAATATTCAGAACTTTTAACTATGCAGTGTCACGATTTGTTTTACCTATGCTTACACCTAGTTGTAGCCATTGTCGCACTTCATATTAGGTAACATTGTAAGCAGAGATCTCAAAAGCAAAAACGAGAGGAAAAACCTCTGCCGGCAGTCGCTTGGATCTCTGTCAAGCATGCGCGACGGTTTCCATGACGCCGTGCACGTCATTACCACGTACTGTGCCTGATGTGGTTTTGAAAAGTCAGTAGATGATATAGTTGAATGGCAAGACGCATCGTAGTCATACCAAAAGACAGCGGTTGATATAGTTGCGTGGTCACAAAGCCGTCAAACCAGTTTCTAACCAGACTGTACGTTCAGGTTTCTGGACGGGGGAGGCTTCAAAAGATCGCGCGGCCGTTTGCAGTCTCTCTCTCCTCTCGTTTTTCGTAGGAATATGAGAGATCTCTGCTCGCCGGCGACGGCGGCGTGGTTGGCGCAGCAGTAAGATCTCTGCCTTCTAACCACAAGGTCCCGGATTCAATCCTTGGCTCAGCCGAGTGTTGAACATTTGCTTGGCTTTCATTTCCGCCGAAGTTGACTCAGCTTTCCATCCTCCCGAGGTCGGTAAAATGCGTACCAGCTTCTGCTGGGGGCTAACCTGCGATGGATTAGTGTCCCGTCCAGGAGGCTGAATGGCTCTCATCTGCTTAACACTACAGAAACCAGAGATAAGCACCGGCTCCAATGGGCCACTTGGGCTCGGAAAAGGATTTAGCTAGCCTAGCTTAGATACACATAAAATAGACATCCCACCTTTCGTCCCTTTTCTCCAATTTAAATACACATTATATAATAGGACTGGCATTCCACCCTCCCATTCCGCTCTTCCAATTTAGAAACATGCAAAGTTATATCAGATTGGACGCAAGTTGCATTCCACACTCCAATCTAGATAGAAATGACGGGCATCCGGTTCTCCCATTCTGCCATAGAAGTATTATCTTGACCAGATGTCTTTTCTCCAGCAAGAAGTGTTTAAAGGGAGGTTTTACAGTAAAGTCAGTGTTGAAGTTTATGTTTATCAGGATGTTTTGAAAACTCATCAGCCTTTGCTAGTATTAATATGTACTTGTTAGAATAGCCACACTAGGATCACGCATGTCAGCACTCCAGTATGTTAGCAGTCCCGTATATCGGTAGTCCCGTATTTGTCACCAGTCCCGCCTTAAACTCCTCGGAGAAGTTTGTTTGCTTCGTTTCAAGAGGTCTCTCATTCTATGAGAGCACTGCGAAACAAGTTCACGTGTTGGTTAGCTAGCTCGTTCTCTGTTTAGATTGCACACATGCATCCCTTTTGTTCACATTTCCTGCGAATTTTCATTCAATTCGTCTGTTTTCTTTCTCTTCAGGGTTCCGATTATTACCCGAAGAGTTTTCCCAAACTCCCGCCAGAGGTGCTGCTAAACGGAAATCTTCAGAAGCAAGTACTGGAACTCGCTTCTATGTTAGATGTACGCAGCTTGTTTTACGACATCGGGGAGGCACCGCCACACGACTGATGGCGCCTGTTTCGCGCCATTTTCCCGACAATTGTCCTGCGCACAAAACCGCGGGAAAACGTCACTGATGTGAAATATCACGTTTCGAGATGCGGCATTTGACACTATGAAGTTGGCTGAAGTTTGAACTGTCTTCAATTTTGTTTACGAATATCCTTCTCAGAAGAAGACTCAATCCAATTGTAACCTCGAGATTAGAACTGAAAAAGTCGCACATTTTTGTGAATAGCAGCCTAGATGGCAAACCTTTTATAAGTTAAACCTTTTCATAGTGATATTTTGTCCGTTCAACAACCTCCGAATGTCGATCTCTATTTGAACGATCATATCGTGTTAACTTTTAAACGATTCGTAAGATCAAAACAGTACTTTTTTTGCTTTTTTGTCACGTACCCAGCGAAATTACGAATAGGAAAAAACAGCACGTGTATATAACTAATTACAAATGAAGACATGAAGATACACAACCAAATTTGTACTAAAAGGAACCCATTAAGTGGTCGTCCTGTATAAAACGGCCACCTGTTAGAATCCCCTAAACTTTGTAGTCATCAGTAAAGCGAAAGCCATGCAAGTCGCATTTCGTTTGTATTTTTAGCTGTATGCAATAGAACTCTAAATATTTTTTCACAATCGTTCGCCCCAAAGAAAAAAAATTTTAAAACTGTAATCTATTTTATAAATTAATGATAAAACTCTTAATGATGACAAAACGGAAGATTCAATATGACTGAGACTTGAGAGCTTGGGTTAAGTTGCTAGGAGGCTACCGGGCCCGCCAAGCAGCTCCACAGTTTTGTTCACTATTTTACTGGAATGAGAAAGTTAGGCTGTATTTACATGACACCGGATCGACTTTCGTTCTACGTTTACATTGTAGAATCAAAAATGGCAAAACTGCATTGTTTCAGGTCAGCACACACATTTCTGGTCGCCATCTTGGATTTGTACCTCAAAGTGTGCATACGCTAAGCAGCGCCCCGCTGACCAAACAATCGAAGACTCCTGGGATGAAGCTGGTCTTGTTCCGGAATGAACTTCGATCTTCGTTTACATGATTCCGGAATAGAATTAGCACCGGAATGAAAGTTTCGATTCGGAACGAAAACCCTCTGCAAACTCGATCCGGAACTACTTCACTTTCGTTCCACAGTCATGTAAACACCGTGCACTCAAATACAGAGCTTCAAGAGGGAGAATGAAGAAATCGGAGCGAGTTCATTTCGGATTGAAACTCGATCCGGTATCATGTAAACACACACTTAAAGTTTAATTAAGTAACGCTTGTGGAATGTGACTAGGAATGTCAGCATCACAGGTTCTGCGTACTAATGTTTACTTGCAGCCACTATTACCAGACACTAAAGTGCCACATCGCTAGCGAACATTGCCTCTTAAATCAGCCCAAGTGACTTACTTTATTCAAAGGGTAGATATAAGGGGCAATACCCGGTACTCATGTGGTCTTAGTGCCCAGTAATTGTGCTGTAAGTTACCATTAACACTCAGGCTTACTTTATTTAACGGTAGATACAAGGTGCAATGTCCGGTACCCATGTGGCCTTAGTGCCCAGTAATAGTGCTGTAAGTTACCACTAACACTCAGGCTTACTTTATTTAACGGTAGATACAAGGTGTAATGTCCGGTACCCATGTGGCATTAGTGCCAAGTAATAGTGCTGTAAGTTACCATTAACACTCAGACTTACTTTATTTAAAGGGTGGATACGAGGGGCAATACCCGGTACCCATGTGGTCTTAGTGCCCAGTAATAGTGCTGTAAGATACCATTAACACTCAGGCTTACTTTATTTAACGGTAGATACAAGGAGCAATGCCCGGTACCAATGTGGCCTTAGTGCCCAGTAATAGTGCTGTAAGTTACCATTAACACTCAGACTTACTTTATTTAACGGTAGATACAAGGGGCAATGCCCGGTACCCATGTGGCCATAGTGCCCAGTAAAAGTGCTGTAAGTTACCATTAACACTCAGACTTACTTTATTTAACGGTAGATACAAGGAGCAATGCCCGGTACCCATGTGGCCATAGTGCCGAGTAATTGTGCTTAAACCTTGTCAGTGACGAAGAACTGTTTAATGGAAGTGTGAATGGGAGAGAAAATGTCAGTTGTTTGCTTATTCGCTAACAAGCATTCTGCCCAATCATGCATGGACAAGCGTTCCTGAAGCAGGTGTGTCGAGTCTAATCAGGTTATTTTCTTAATTTTTAGTCTCATTGAAGGCCGGTAAAAGCAATCCGCTACATATTTTGTCAAAATGTAGAACTACTGTGGGACTTCTATATAAATTAAATGTATGGAGTAGTTCTTTCCTGCACGAAAAATATACAAAATTCCCATTATCCAATGCGTTCCAGTATCAACAAAATGGCGGCTTTTTTGCAGTTGCTCGTTAAAACTGCTTCAATCGGCCATATTTCGAGACTTTTCGTAAAAATAACTGTATAACTCCAAAATTTTAGAGTTGTTTGAAAGTGGTTTTTGCCCAAATGGAGAAATGCGTTGAAGATTTTGGATTTAAAAGAGTTTTGTTTTGGGATAAATGTTCCTTTTTTATGAATGAATAATGCACAATGCACTAAACTTGTTGCATCCTATAGCTTTATAGTGCAAAAACCTTAGAACGTTTCTTTATTGGCGTACTGCACTGTTTGCTAAGTTTAGAATGGAGCTGGTTTTGGCTGTTAAATTGTGAAACTGGGTAAACTTAGATTTTTGCAACCGATAGCATGTATATTTTAAATATACAACTCTTCTGAAGTGGAACCTTTCGTAAAAAATTTCCTCCCATTGTATTGCTTACCACAACATTTGTACAGCAAATTTCATGTGGATTTTTAAAGAAGCAAACCATTCATTGCTCTCTTTTGCTGTTTCTGCACCCGAGCAATAAAAATGCTGATACATATGACAAAATCAGTCCAATATTTTGTTAGTAACTTTTCAAACATCCACTTCTCTGCTAGGATATGGGCTTAAGATAAAACGTTATGCTCATAACATTGAATACTATATTAACTTTAATATCAAACTCATTTTTATAGTTTTTTCCTTTAATATGGGAAGACTAATTTTTTCTCAAATGATCCCTTAAAAATGCAAACTAACATGCAATAAACCTAAAATTTATTGAAATTGTTGCATTGTTTTTGTGTGGCATGCGCATACAAAAATCTTTTTCATTACGCGTCAAAACATGCTTT
>JAODFW021609890.1:0-13483 GCA_027575235.2 Palythoa mutuki
TTCACTTAGCTTGTATTATTAAAACTCGCATTCTTGATATCATTTGGCCTTGTTTATTGATAATAATGATAATGACAAGATTTTTTTGGGAATATTGTTTATTTGTGACCCTGTAGTGTCATTTGCGGCCCGAGCGAAGCGCACAAATACAAGGGCACAAATAAACAATATTCCCTCAAAAAGTCGTGTTATTCCCTTATTTACATGCATTATTGCGTTATTTTAGTGCCTAGTTTGGGCCAAAACTATCCTCATAGTTGGTATACATGTACATCTAAGCTTTGTTTATCCAATCACGATGTTTTCTCTATTGTCATTATAGGGTACATGTCTTCACACACATTTTTGAAACTTGAACTTAGAATTTTCAGAATTAACGAGTCTCACAACGACTCATAAAGTTGAGGTTCGAAAACTAAGACTAAAACTTTTCAGATAAAATCTTGAAAAAGGCTCATTGAACTTAGCAAAACAAGATACAAAACATGAAAATTCGCGAGTTTCTTAATATCATGATCATGAAATAATTGTCCAAAATTCAATTTTTCATCACCTCTATACAATCTCTGCTTACCGGTGCATTTAAAACAACAACAATTTAAGAAAAAAATTGAGGCTGAAGTGGTTCTGTTGTAAATAAACGTGTTTCTCATGTGACCTTGCAATTTCCTGCATTCTGATTGGTTCACGCGCGATCTGTCAAAATGCGTATTCGGTCCACGGGTCGTAAACGCGCGTATTCGGACCGGTTTCCCGGATGTCGATTTTCAGAAAATTTTCAAAATTCGCAAAATTACTTAAAAACGATTTTAAAGTACTTCCAAAATTTTCCGAAAATTTCCGAAGATTTCAAAACAATTCCGAAGATTTCCGAATATTTTTAGAAATTCTTCAAAAATCCTAAAATGCATAAGAAACAGTTTTAAAAACGATTTCCAAAGCTTTCCGATGATTTCCGAAAACTGTCGGATAGTTCCGATGATTTTCGTAGACGTTGGCAAAGGATAAATTACGGGAAGTAAAAAAAGTCATATAATAAACGAATTATTAACCTGCTTGCTCATGCTGTAAGGAAAAATATCAGACCTCGGTCTTTTTTGTATACGAACCTCGCTGCGCTCGGTCGTACGGTAAAGACCTCGGTTTGATATATTTCCATACAGACTTCGCGCTCGGTTAATAATCTCTTAGTATACAACTTTGGATTAATTCAGTATGGCTGTCTTATTGTGATATCGTGCAATGGATTAATATTTTAAGCCGGAAATCAAAGCTATTTAATGTAAGTCAAAATACTTTTCTTTACTTGGCATGATTCAGTATAATAAGGTTTGATATCCAGACCGGCTAGCGCATTTTTCCCTTTTTTAAATTAAAATTTGAAGCATGAATTGCATGCCCTCAAACGCTAAACTAAGTGAAACACGCACAGATTTTTGATTCAGTTGAAGTACTAGTTGACGTCCTAAAACATTTGTTTTTTAGACATCGCAGAGTACATTAACCTGTATTCATTTACTGAATGGGAACCGGATGATAATAAATATAATTTAAAAAGCGATTTTTCAAAATGCAATCACTAAAACAAACTAGCATGAAATACCGCACGTTTGCCCCTAAACCGTGTTGTGCTACTAACGTTGTTGCTGAGATTAATTTGCAAGAGTTTAAAGAAGAAAATTGCTCTTCAATGTTTCTTGAACTATTATAGCCTCTCGTAATGAGCGCAAGCTATCTCCCTCACATAGCATTCGCTTTTCCATTTCTTCGCAAATCCCCCTTCTTCGTCCATCTGGTGAATTAGGAAGTACGCTTTTCTTTTCTACTTTCTCATCTTCATCATCTTCATTCTTTTTGAAACAGCTCTCTGTGACTGAGTGATGCATTTTTTTTCTGAAATCGGACCCGTCCACTGTGTTTATACGAATGAGTTTTTTATGACAGGTTGATTTCTCCCTGCTTCCCAGCTCGCCAACACTAGTACTCCTCCTTCTTTGTCGAAAGATTTTCCCTTTATCGGTGTTTTCATCGTGCACAGCCAAGCGTAGACTTCTTGTAATTTTTTTACTTCGTAACAGCCATT
This sequence comes from Palythoa mutuki, assembly GCA_027575235.2. Taxonomy (NCBI): domain Eukaryota; kingdom Metazoa; phylum Cnidaria; class Anthozoa; order Zoantharia; family Sphenopidae; genus Palythoa; species Palythoa mutuki. The sequence goes on from JAODFW021609890.1 coordinate 2,084, forward strand.
TGCTTTTAGTTTTCGGCTGCGTTTTTTCAACACCAAGGATCCGTTCCTTTTCAATCTGTTCGCTGTTTGATGCCTCGTTCTGTTTTCCGATAGATATAACTGACTGCTCATCCATGCCGGCCGTAAAGTATTCCCCTACTGACTTTTAAAATGTTCTCTCTGTTCCTTTAATTTATAGTAATAATCAAGAACCAGAGGTGCGTCACGTTTTTATCTGCTGAATGTGATGTTTACCAAAATTGTTGCCGTAAGCTAAATACGTCAGCCGTTTGCGCAACAGAAATGGTGTAACTTTCCTGCGCAGGGTGTAGTTACTATGTTTCTCAGTTCTTCAAATTTATCAGTTAAAGTCTTCCTTCGCTCTCGTCAGCTTAGTGATCGGAAATTGACCGCTAGAAGTTGTTGTATTTACCAACAACGGACTCGATGAGGTCTTAAAAGACAAGCGGCCCCGGAACTTCGAGCACATATTGGACACACACCGGCTGCTTGCTGTTTTATAACCTTCACCGCAAATTTGTTTATAAGACAAAGGTGTTAGAAACGTGATTGACTCTGACTGGTGCATCACGTTGTGAAAGCCATGACAATATTTGTTTTTTAAAACTATATTTTGGCTTGATATAGCTCAATCCTTATGTAATCCTTAGAGCGGAGTTTACCGGATGGTGATTTCTCATGCTTTCTATGAAAAGCACTCCACTGACAAATAAAGGCTTTGATCGACTTTTTCAAAAACGTTTTAAATCAGCTGCATGAGTATAATTTGGAAAGAATCAGATGCCATAAAAATTTTCCGGTCTTTTGTTTCACGTTTTCCGAGTTCAGAGTATTTTGTTTGCCTGTTCTTTATTCGCTACAAAAAAAAACAAATTAATTATAAACCCTTCGCTGACTTTTTCCGTTATAAATTGAAAAATTATGGCAAACAGCTCGCTGAACTTGCTCAAAAAAAATTATCTGAAAAGAAACGTTCATAGTATCGTCTAGAGCGTCGTACATGTGTCACAAGTTATCACTAAGATTTCATCGATAAAACTGAATAAAACCATGTATATCATTTATAACTCCATTATGGTTCCTTCAAAACAAGAATAAGAAAAATCCATTTACAGCTTTAAGACTGCGTACACGACACGGCTTTAAGTGATTCTTTTTTTCTTTCACATTTTTGAGACAAATGGACAAATTAAACATCTATTTTGCATCGAATTTATATAGTGAACGGAAAATGGAATATTTTATTACGATTGCCTAATACTTACAAGCCAAGCTTAACATTTTATACGTTATATTTGCGTTTCGTTGGATTTGGTTACACAGGAAATATCAACGAGTTCGATTACTGGTTTGAAAATTGCGTCTTCTCGCAATGACGTTTTTGACAAAAAAATCACTTTGGGCAAAATTTTTCCACCGTTTAATGATAACAAAACGTGATATCTGTCTTAGAGTCTTTTTTCGTTAAAAGAATAATTTAGATTGAATATGCGTTTTGTTTCAACGTAAACAAAATTATATCAACAAGAGACATGCCTTTTAAGAAAATCAGAGTTTACTTTTAGTGAGATGGTATAGCTATACTAAAATGCTCTTTGACAAGACGCGGATGTTTTCGAGTGCGTTAATACTTGTGAAAACAAGACTTTATTTCTTTGCTTTTTTTGCATTTTTAACCTTTTCTGGGGATTTCAGCAATTTATATTAATGTTAGTGATGAACAAATAAAGAATGAATCGAAAAAGGCTATAGTAGAAAATGTGGAAAAACGACAGGATTGACTGAATGCATGAAAAATAAATAATTCATCGCAAGCATAACCACCCTCGGGTTTTGCTTTGGTTTATTGCAAAAAGTGGCGACTGTATTTCTGCTAGGGAAAGGAACATTGTTGCAACTGATTTCTTCTTAAGGTTTTCGATAATTTCAGTAAAAAAGCTGAACGAAATGATCAGTTCGATAATTTTGAAAGACGGAATTCAAAGGCTTGAATGTATTATTGAATTGCATAAAACAAAGTCCAACGGTTAGTTTTGACAATCGAACACATGCAAGGTCAGACAACTAGGAAAAGATTTTTAAAGATATGATCTGTTTTGACGTGTACTTAAATAAAAATGTTTTTTTAAAGTAAAACATCCAACCGAAACCAAAGGCTGTGGACATTGTGTTTCTTCGCCTTCATAGAACGAGGACCGCGGAGCCACTAGGGGCTGAAGGGGGCTGTATAGACTGATAGCTACCCCCTCCCCCCTTAATAACTACATCCTTTTTTGTAGAAGACAATAATTGACTAAATAAATTTTTGCTGATCATGAATCCTTGGCAAACTTCGCAAAAATCAAGGTACATCAAATACTGAATATTTTCTTCAAGAAAGTAACTACACGTTTTTTTTATAAGAACCAGTAAATTTTGCCGAGGCTCATTGTTCTTAATTTTTTGACGATTTCAGCCTTAATTTGTTCCAAAATTGTTCTTATTTCTATGAGCGGTTTTTAACGAAGAAAAGAAAAATAAAATAAGGTGTTGGAAAATGAAACACCTGCATGGCGCAACACATGTATTGTACGGCTGAATTTAGAGTCGAACTACCTTGTCTGTTGAGCAGTCTTTACAGTGAATCTTTTAAATGTTTTATGCTGTATCGCTAGGTTTTAGTCAATTTTCTGCCACAAAAACTTCCCTAGTTATCAAGCCTCAGCCCGAGCTTGTTCTTAAATTGTTCCTAAATTTTGGCAAATCATTTGAGCCTCGTTGTTATTGTAAAGTTGTTGTTATAAAAAAACGTGCAATGAATCACCGAAAGCGCGTCAACTGATAAAACAAGACAAAAAAAAAATCATTTTTCCCTGTTTTATGGATTCGGCAAAGCATTCGATAACTGATATCACGCAAAATATATTCAAAGATTAAAAACATTATTACCTAAATAGACGGTTCCTGTCAATTCTAGATCTTAATTCCATTTATGATTGGCAAAATGATTTTGCTTTTGTAAAACTTGCCGGCTAGTAAATCCTTTAAAAATTAAATAATTTATCAAATACAATATAATCATATTCATGCGATATAATACGCCGGATTGGTTAATACGGTGGCCTTAACGCAGGGACGAGTGATTATTTCTTGCCATTCAGGGTTCATTAGCGTAATGATTAATTAATTTAAATCGCTTAAAGTTTTAAGGCCTCAACACGCTCCCGCAACACGCTTCTGGGTCATTTTGCCATGTTTGCGGCAGCCCGGTACACACGGGGGAGCTTGCTCCCGCAACATGCACGCTCCAACACGATCGGAGCATTAGAACTAGTTGTAAATCCAAAATGGTGGATTGTGGATTAAAAAATAAGCAAATTTTTATGGGCCAATTGGAGACAGGTTGTTGCGCTGCAAACAGGTTTCAGTACACACGAGGGAGCTTGTTCCCGCAACAGATTTGCTCCTGGAGCTTGCTACCTCATATCTAACCAGTTTGATTCAATGGAGCAAAACCCGGGAGCAAAAATTTTGTTGCGCAACAATTTTTTCGCATGAAATCGTTGGTACAGACGAGGGAGCTTTGCTCCGGGAGCATGTTGCGTGTTGCAGGAACTAGCTCCCTGTGTGTACCGTCCGGCGTTTACGAGCTTCGTTATTAATTCCAGGCTAGAAAACTGAAGTAATAATGATGGTAAGGGGCAGTACATTGTGAGTTAGTACTTTCACAAGAGAAAGATTTAGAGGTGGAGCGGCGCGAATAGCGCGGGTATAGCTGCCTTTGTGAAATTGTAACTAAAAACGTATATTGATTTTAGCTCAAATTTTAGAGCAGCTGTGAGAGCTAGCAAATATTTTAGAGCCTCACGCACAACATGACATTGTTAGGAGCTCCAACTGGCAGGAAACAGTGAGTTGGCTATTTATAATACTACTACTAATCGTAGATTAGTTAAGTGCATTCGATGGTTTGAAGGTTGGATAGGATATGGTGAAGTTTGCGCCAATAAAAAGAAAGATAAAAGTCATCCCAACATTAATTCAGCCAACCACAAAGCTCGTTCAAAGATTGAATTTCATGGAAAGCTTACATGGCGTACTGGCCGAAACGACTCACACCCAGACCTTCTCGGAGAAATCCAAGATGGCGCCGATTTGGATCAACCACAATATCGAGATTTTTTCTGCATGCGCAAGATTATGATTGCGTTCTCCTAACGTCGAACGCAATAAAGTGTGATAGATTTGAATCTTGCGTTACCCATAGGTAATCCATCCATTGGTCAAAGCGCCCTGACCACAGAAAATCTGCTACAATTTAAGATAGATTTGTCACATGCGTGAAAACAAAAAAACATAACTGTCAGGTCGGTTATGAAACTGGACCTTTCCGTATGCTTTTGCCTTCACCTTTCTAAGACAATGTTCATCTACACATCTACATATATTTCGTCGGTAAAAACTCTAAGGTTATCACACCAACTTTTACACAAAAATGCATTCATTCATGTTACGGGCCATAGCTATATTAGAGTGAACGGGTCACGGTCAAAATTATGATCTTTTGTTCTTATGCCAGTTTAGTCTAATGGCTTCAGTTTGCTCATTTATAAGGTCTACTCTAGGACCTAAAGTCGCCTTAAGTCGCGCAAAATTGCCTAAAGTCGCGCAAAGTTGCCTAAAGTCGCGCAAAGTTGCCTAAAGTTGCGCAAAGTCGCACAAAGACGCAATGGTTTTTTGTCTACTTTCTTCTTATGTCGCCTTAAGTTGCTCAAAGTCGCCTTAAGTCGCTCAGATTAACGGCGACTTTGGGTCCCAGAATAGGCTTTTTATATTTCAATGCCTGCTCCAGTCTGTATGTGGTCAGGGTTCAGGTAGTATAATACTGAGATAAAGAGCGGTTAATTAAGCTCTTGGAAAAATAATTCGCTTTAAACGATCGAGTTACCGAATTATATTGAACAAGTAAACATTTTTTACCGTATTCCCTGCGTTTATTAAATTTTCCATGATTTGGGTGCATCGCGGTTTATTCGAGGGCAGCGTTTATTCAAAATGTTTATTTTTTAAACAACTAATCGTAACTTTACTTTAAAAACTGAAAAATGATACAGTTCTTTGTCTGGCTGTACTGATCATGCTTTATAGTTTAAAACTACAACTTGTTGAGCTTATAAACGCGTGAAGAAATCAGAAAACGTTAACCAGGCTGCAAAAAAGAATAAACTTTTCAAGAATAGTAAAGTTTTAAATATGAAACACACGAGGTTCTCCGGCCCTCATTCATTGTTGGACAGTGGTTTTTTCATTGTTATCAGTTCTCTCTTTATTAAGATCAAGATGTTTTGATAAAAAGAAACGGGTCTCGTAAAGAAATACCGCTCACCAAACAATCATTTTGCCAATAAGTAACTTCATAACGCGATGTTTTGACTGGTAGATGAAGTTAGATCATGAAAGACCAGCTCGAGTTATCAAAAATATTTGGATTAAGGCTCTTTTGTTTCCAACGGAAGCAAAACAAGCGAAAATAATAGAAAATTGAATACTTGAAACATTTTTTCAACGTGGAGAAAATGAATAGACGATTCATTTGAGCTGTAGGTTCAGATTTTTGCAGAATGGCAGTTTTACCTGCGTTTACAAGATACTGTTCTCTTGTTCTGGTTTTCTGGTTCACCGGACGCATCGTTCTGGCAAAGGGTGAGTTGAAAACTCTATTGTTCGACTATAAGAAGCAAAACTTTTAAAAAATAACTATCGTCTAAAAACCGTAAGATAAAGTTATTGCATACGTGCGATTCGAGAAAAAAACGAAGCTAACTAGCGTTTGGGTGCATTTTTTCCTTATGATAAAATTACAAGCGGATGCATTTTGCGTTATCTATATAGACAATCTTATTGTTCAACAAACTACCTCAAGTTAGAAAAAGTTCCATATCTCTTAACAAAGCAAAACTGTCAATCGTAAGGAAACTTAAATGAGAAAAATACCTTTTCGTTGATGTATAGCCGTTTTTGCAGAACTTATTTTAAAAACTAAATACACAGTCTCAATCCCTTTGCATTTCTTGCAATTAATGCACCCATGACTAATCGCTCTTTTATTTTAAAAGCAGAAATTGTACTTAACTAACTGCGACATAAAATTCTGCAGATAACCAAGTTTTCAGCTGTGACTTTACCAGTACAAATTATACGTCCCAGAATTACATTTTGATGAAGTACTAAATAACTTTGTAAATATTTTTGGAAAATAATCATACTTTATACGGTATAGGAATACGGTAGTTAAAACTAAAAAGCCTTAGAAACCATTAACATGTATTCACTTTGTTAAAATGTACTTCTTGTTTTTTTATCATGTGCCTATATAATTCGTTGAGGTTGTGAAACTACTATATTTACTAGAAAACAGGTTCGTTATCTCCCGATATTTGGTCCACAAAACCAAGTAGAGTGAAAAGCTTTCTTCAGTCACTTGTGAACCCAAAAAGTTAGGAGTCTGTCTTCTATGTTCACTAATAATTTTGATTTCGCTATATTAACGCAATACTTAGTTTCTTCAGGTAGATATATTGAAAAGATGCTTTTGCGAAGATCAGTTTTAACCACTTTCCCTGAAGGAGACCTTCTGTAGCCAGCCGAGAGAGTAGAAATAATATGTTCTGCGACTTAGAAGAATATCACATTCTTCAATTACGCAAAAACCTGTAAACGTAACAAAACTTCTATTTTCCTGCGTCAAAATATTGATATTTTGCAAAATTTACTAAGCGTTTTTAATTTGAGAAATTTCGGCCATCTTTGTTTATGTCCACGATTTGTAGGAGACTGGCGAGAGTCGAAACTGACAACGCCATTCCCGCCTTAAATTATTTCGCTCACAATAAAAACGTTGCTGGCCAATTCTTTAATTTGTATGACCGGAGGATCTGTATAAGATTTCTTTCCTGAATCTCGCCATTTTCCTGCAGAAAGCGCGGCGTTCATGGATCAAACTAAACTGATATCTTAGAATTTTGGCGGCACTGCGCGGACGAAATTGTTTTTAATAATTTTATTTCCCATTGTATATTAATTTTTTTACGTCGACAAAAAGGGAAAGTTAATGGTCAACTTGTATATTAGATTTTTACGTAGACAGAAAATAGTCAAAATTTTTGACACTTTAGAAAACCGACTTAATTTGAAAGGACCTGGCTGACACTGTTTATTTTTTAAGGTGGATCAACGGATAAAAATCTTCGAATTGACGCTTTAGTGGGTAAGAATATAATAGTACTTAAAAACAGATAAACATACTACACTACACACACAAAAGACGACTTTAACGTACAAGCCATATACCAAGTGTATTCGTTTTTAGAACGTCGTCTTATTTTCTTCATTACTGAAAGAATCTCGCTTGCACTACCATCTAGGTTTCCGGTTTTTTTCATCAGCTCATTTCAAATATAGTAACCATCTAGACTGATAAATTCAACCATTTTGTCTTGCGATCTATGAGATTAAGTCTCTCTTCTGATAATGGGCTCGAATACCAGAACATAATTCCATTATGTCATTTCTCTGATTGAAGTCAGCAACAGCCAGACTGTCTGGACAACCTTCAGAGTAAGAATAATCGAAAGACGTTCTCGAAGGAGCAAGCCATTTGGGAACTCTCCAAAAAAAATGAAATTTTTAAAAGGCTAGGAAATTAGGCGTTATTCCTAGCGCTCTGGGACGACAATTTCTGTTAAAAATGGCAAACACGACCATTAACCCTGATCGAATTGCCAAAATAATACTTAGTTTTATATTCTTTTGTCCCTTTTAATGTAACAGGATATTAGAGTGAACTATACTTGTAATGTAAATACCATATTTGGCCGAATAAACGCCTATGCTTAATAGACCTTTTCACAAACTGAGCTCATTGCATCTCTGTGATTTAATGAGTTCAGTTATCAAGACTGTATTATTGTTCTAACTTCTCGTGTAATCTGTCTAATTCCCCGATCCTGCGAATCTTTGTCTTTCCCAAAAGTTTTGTATTAGTTGTATTGGTTAATAATCAATTATTTATACTTTTATATTTCTGTAACTTTATTTTGTTTTTATTTTGCCATTGTAAGGTAAATATTTAATTCTGCGTCAAGTCACTGCTCGCCTCGAATAGCTGTATAGCTAACTGCGAGCAGCGGTATGTCATTTGTATCTTTTAACTTTTCATAATAAACTTGAACTTAATTGAACTTGATCTATTTACATTGCAAATTTAAAACCAAGTTTAAACAAGGAGATAAAATCTTTTGAACTACGTTTATTCAGTTTATTCCCAAGAGGAATTACTTAATAGCTTTTGTCAAAATATGTATTTAAAAGTAATCTCTTGAACCATAGTTCTTTTAAACCTGATGATGGTCAAGTCGATCGAAAACGTTCGTAATTTTAATATCTTTTAACATTTATAGCCAAACTTTTTAAAATAAACTTACGACGTTTTTTTTTTTCGACCGTTCCACGGTGATTATCACTTGGAGAGCTTAAAAGAACATATCTAAATGCATATGAGTTGTTTATAATTAGTTGTCTGTGGCAAGCTAGTCTTAAAATGTCTTTGAAAAACCTGATGTCAAGTTGAGTACATTCCCCTGAATTTGGGATTATATCAGTGTGATTGAGTACAACCTCATACCAGGGTTAGGTAAATTATGCTCGAAAATTTGAGCTTTGATCTTTTGAGCGTCACTCCTAAAATCATATTTAATGCTGCGAAGCCTCAGCGAAGCAGCAACACTATTTCTGACTGACCGTTTGGGGCCTGGGCTGTTTATAATCTGTGATCTCTCTCGATCCGATTTTTTTCGTTTTTTTCGGTGGCGATGATTTTGAGTAGCTGCAGTACGGTGGATCAGCGGCAGTAGTTTCCGAATTGTGCGTGCTCAGCCCACGTGGTTGCCCACTGATTTATCATCGAGCAGTAGTTTCCGATGAGTTTATTATAGTTTTTTCAACAGTGTTATCATGCTAAACGCAATTTTATCGATCGCTGGAAGTAGTCATCAAGGTCACGAACGTTTTAGTGAAATTTCCAGGGGAAGGCAATGCTCCTTTATGAGTTTTTCAGCGCTATTGTGTGCACAGTCGTTTCCAGTGCAGCACTGGGATGTCGCTACAGTCACCGCAACTTCATTAATACCTGTATGCAAATCAACCGTGGAATTCAACCTAGAGGCCCCATGCTTCAAGGCAAATCTTTGGCGTCTGTTAATGCTTGCTATCTGGGTATTCTGAAGATATGGCTGATCTCGAGGTTGTAGAGGACACACCAAATGTGTCTGCCAGGAAAAAAGGTGGTGATTATATTCAGGCGATGGGAGATGCTGGTATTTACCTTATCTCAGGAAGTCTAGTTGGTTCTAGTCCCGATGACGTTCGCCGTAAAGATAAAGAGCTTTACGCGCGCCTGTTTAAAGTTCATCCTATGGGCTACACCAACCGAAAAGAACTGAGATGAACTTAGATGATGTTAGATTCCAGTCAGCGCCTTTGCGAAAGAGATTCTGTCTGGTTGTTAATTTAAGTGTATGGACACGACAACATATTACGTTATGTGAAATTTTCTGTTTTAATAGCCCACAATAAGAGATCTAAAAAGATCGGTGGTAATGTATTCCTTTTATTGCATGTGAAGAAACTAGAATTAAAAGAAATTAAGAGATAACTTTTACAATCTCTTCTTGTACTGGTGTTTATGCAGTTCACTCAACTTGTGTTGAAAATCTCTTTACTTGTTTCTTGCTGACATTTAAAGTGCTACTGAAAGAGAAACTCGTGTTTTTCAATTTCAACCCTATCCGGAAATCCCGTACAAAGAAGTTTAAATACGTACAAGAAACACACTATTCAGTGTTGGCAACACCAACCTCGCAATGACGTAACGAGATTCAGAAAAACTTCCAAGATGGCGGCGTCCAAGTTTTTATCCGTGCTTTCAAAATTGTTTGGCAGTTGCGGTGCAAGATAACACAAGCTAAATGTCCTGTGAACATAAAACAAGAATCACGTCGTAAAAAAAGTAGTTCTCCTTTAAGGAAACTAAGCTACTGTTTCTTCGCGTCCGTTGGGGTCGTTTTGCCTGCTGTCATTCAGGTTACCGCACTGTCAACACTGACGAGACAGTTTTAACACAACGGTCATTCTAAATAATAAACTCGACAGCAACTCAGTAAACATTCAATCAGCCATCTCACAGTCGGTAATTTACAAGTATTTCCCAGGGAGTCTGTAAAGAATCTAGGAGTGTGGTTGGACCAATCCTTATCATTAAGACTGCAAATTAATAAGACATGCAAGTCTTCCTTCTTCTATCTCCATAACATAAAGAAAATAAGGAAGTTCTTATCTGCCGATTTCACCGCTATGCTTATTCATGCCTTCATCTCCTGCCGCCTTGACTATTGTAACAGTTTATATTATGGCCTCCCTGCTTGCCAAATAGTAAAGCTGCAGCATGTGCAAAACGCGGCTGCTAAGCTAATATACAGACAACCTCGCTTTGCTCATGTCACTCTTCTCCTACATAACCTCCACTGGCTACCTGTTAAATTCAGAATTGATTTCAAAATTCCTCTCTCTCACATATAAATCGATACATGGTCAAGCTCCTCAGTACCTTTCCGATCTTATCAAGATAAAAGAACAGTCTAGATATAACCTTAGATCAAGCTCCGAACTTCGGCTCGCTGTACCCACCACAAAGTTCCTCTCTACTCTTGGCTCCAGATCGTTCACTGCCGCTGCACCTCACCTCTGGAACTCCTTACCCATTGATATCAGAAACTCTCCATCTCATGAATCTTGTACAATGTAATCAGAGTGCACACCGTTTGCCTCAAGTCCATATATTTACCGTAAAATCCCACGTTAAAGCCCGGGACTTATATAACTTCGTAAAGGTTTTAGCGGGCTTATAAACGGGGGGCTTATATCCAGGGGGGGCTTATATCCGGGGGGGCTTATATCCGGGTGGGCTTATAAGCGGAATAACAGAATGTTTTGGAACAACGAGATAAAATGTATCTGAGGAACGAATTAAAGCTAACATACCATTACATTTATTGTGCGTCACAATAAACGAAGAATTTATTTCAAAAATATCTATAAAACACTTATGCGACTGGAACAGAACAGAATGAAGGAAGGTTCAGAGTTCACTGTATGGAGGCTACAAAAAATCTGCGTGCATGGAAAACTGCCGGATCGTAGTTAGCTGTTTGCTCTGTTACTCCAAAATATTGAAGTTAAACAGTTGTGTTGGAAATGAACGGTGGAACAGAACTCATAGCGTTGTTAAATATGTAGCACATTAACAGGAAAAGGGTCTCATCACCCATGTCTTAACCGGCCCTCTTAATAATAAACCTAAGGATG
>JAODFW021610853.1:0-13479 GCA_027575235.2 Palythoa mutuki
CATCTACTGTTTGGTCTGGAACCACCTATTGTCCCGTTGGAACCATCTACTGTTTGGTCTGGAACCACCTATTGTCCCGTTGGAACCATCTACTGTTTGGTCTGGAACCACCTATTGTCCTGTTGGAACCATCTACTGTTTGGTCTGGAACCACCTACTGTCCCGTTGGTACCATGCACTTACTGTCCTGTTGGGATTACCTTTTGTCCTCTTGGAACCATCTACTCTTTGGTCTGGAACCATCTATTGTTCTTGCGGAATTATCTACTGTTTTAATGGACCACCTATTGTTTGGTCCAGAACTGTTATTCTGTATAGTGCTTATGGAACTATACTCTTAGGCGATAGGGACAATCACAGGGCTTCGATTTTACAGCAATACTTTCCAATTTATCAAAGTAAAAAAAATGTACATGTATTAAATAAACATTAAACTTATGCTTTTAGTATCAATGTCAGGACCGTTGGTTTCAATGGAAACTGAATTCAATTGAAAGAAGCAAAACATCTCACAGTCGACACATGCTTTTTATACTTTATTATCAGCAGTTTAAATAGGTTAAACTTCGTAGAAAACAATGAAAACTTGTAGTACGCTAAAATTGTTGCACCCAAATTCTGTACCATTTACCCCTTTGTATATCCAAGAAAATTTAGCTGCTTTTATCATACTAGTGAGTAATAACTTAGCAAAAACAGCTTTTTTAACGAGTTTCTTATGCACCAAATTAAGAAAAAACATTGCTGAGCTATATCGAACTATGCATTGTCTGTTACGCCACAAAATGTAATAACTCGCACAAAATGTAATAGTAACACAAAATGTAATAACTTTTCACAAAAAATGTAATAGTAACACAAAATGTAATAACGTTTGCCACAAAATGTACTAAAGTTGATAACGCAAAATGTAATAACTTTCGACACAAAATGTAATACAATTCGGTAACGCAAAATGTAATAATACAAAATGTAATGTTTACAACGATAAATTTACCTTCTGTCAGTCTCATAACTTGAGTTTAAATTGAATACACCGAGTTTAGTAAAATTAACGAATACCGTACAAATGACCTAATAAACGGCCATTAAGCTTCAGGGATTGAATGGGAAGCGCTTGAGAGTCAAGCGGCGTTTAGACACATTTCTTCTCATAACTGTAACAAGCTCAGAAAAGCTAATTCATTCTTAATAATAAAAACAGAGTGGTTGCCGCGATAGAAACCAATCTCGTACTGTTCACATTTGCAAAAAAAGAAAACGTGAAATGGATCTTGTTCCTTAACGCCACGGCTAAAGTCAAAACGTTAAAAGCGCGCTAGTATCTTTTTTTTGAGCATCACTTTGAACAAGGTGCAACCCTCAAATCTTGTTTGTTAAACTCGGAATTAAAGAAAATTACTGGTTCTACGCTACTCGCTTTTCATTAGTATTTGGGAGTAATTCTAATGGTGGCGCATGTTACACAAAGGGCGTTGTTTAGTTAGGGGAGTCTAATAAAGACTTCACAGCTTTGGAACGGCGTTTATTTGAGTACGAGAACTGTTATAATATTCAAGGTAAACACGTGATAGATAACGTCCTTCTACGATTTCAATCCACAAAAACATAGAAGCTTGGGCATTACACTGATGGCTCATCTTTGAAACAACAAGTCAAGAACAAGCTACAAACATAAAATTAAAAAAAAGAAAATAAAACCAGTACACATGATTAATTTCGATTCTGATGTTTGCCTCCTTTGGATTCGCTAGCCAGCTAAGCTCTGATTGCAAGCGGATTTAGTTTAAATAACGCCCTTTGTCCACGCAACGGCTTTCGGTCAAATGTGAAAATCTCTCTTTGGTAGTAACAATTTGTATATTTATGAAGTAAGAGTTGTTACGATCAGCTATGGAGTTATACTATTAAGAGATTTATTTATAGGATTAATAGAAGGTAAATTTATCATTGTAAACATAATTACATATAATAATTACAATAATAATAATTTATTCACTTAATATAGCGCCTTTTAACATATGAATGATCAAAAGCGCGCTTTACATTATACATTAATAAAAACAACATAAAAATGATAGTATCAGTTACATATTTTGATAAACAAAGATAATCAATAAAACGGCGATTCCAGTTATTATAACCTAATAGTAATTCTATCGACTATTTAAGACACTATTTAGTACTATTTAAAAGGTAATTCAATTATAATATTCGTATTCAAAAATAATTTAAAACGCTAATTTAAAAAGGTGTGTTTTAAGCGCTTCTTAAATAAACTAATGGATTTGATCTCGCGGATATCAGCAGGAAGGCTATTCCACAATGCAGGTACAGCAGCGTAAAAAGAGCGAGCACCAAGAGTTGGGCGCATGACTTCGCTAGGACGATCCAGAAATAAAGTATCTTTGGAACGTAATGAATAAACAGAAGATGATTTGACGCGAACTAAATCACTTAAATATCTAGGTGCCATGCCGTTTTGTGTTATTGCATTTTGCTTTACCGGATTTTATGATATTTTGCGTCAAAAGTTACTACAATTTGCGTTAACAACTTTATTACATTTTGTGTTACTATTACATTTTGTATAGGAGATTTTGTGGCGTAACATTGTCCTGTGAAAACGATTGCTATTGAATTGTATGAAGAATTATTACCTTTTGTTTTACATTCAGTGCTGGTGTGCTGTATATTATGTAGAAATACAAACTGGGTATAATAATTAGACGATGATCTTCACGTGCCAAATCTAAAGCTGTACAAGCGAAATCGGGGATGAAGTACGCGAAAGTTTCAAGAATCTAAATTTATCTCGCTGTTTTGCATCGAGACTTAATGAGTTCTGAATATTTCCTGTGAAAAGCAGAAGTTTAAGTCGAAACAAGTTGGAAGTCAAATTAAACGCATAAAAACCACTACTTGTGTCTGACTAAACATGGATTTTAGGTACGTTTTCCCTCGGCAAAGTTGAAAAAATTGTAAATAATAAAATTGTCTAATTATTAATTGTAAGTTTGTTTTTCTTTCGCCTAAAGAAGCTCTTTGGCGACATAACTATTTTTCCAAAGCCTTCTTGGTGAGCAAATGCATAACTGGATCTCTTGGACATTCTTCTCCTCCGCTGCTTTGGTGTGAACTCTTTGAGGGTTGCGGACTCGCTAAATGCTTTCCCTTGCTCTTTTCTCCTAATCAAATCACTAACTCGTGGATGCACCGTGACTTGAACGAAGTGAAAGCTTGCAGATGGAATTATACATATAGCCACGACAAGAAGAAGTGTTATGTAAAATACCCAGTCCCCATACACGTGGTATTGTACCCCGTAATAGAGCTGCTGGGGTGCAAGATTAAAAACAAAGTCGCTGTAAAAAACGAGATAGAAGCAGAAATACACCAGTATACTACCCCACGTGAAGAAATGATTAATCCACGTCCAGTACTGCGTCATTAAGGCGGCCTGTGGACACGACACACAGATTTTAATAAAATTGCATACAATACTACTCTACCACTACAACTGCTATTTCTACTATTTATTACATTTGACGACAGCTCAATTTATTGCAATTCACGAAAGCCGGAGTCCTATTACATTTTACGACAGATCGATTATTACAAGTTACAAGATTTATTTACATTCTCGACAGGTATTGCAATTCACGACAACCGTTATTACAATTTCCAACAGGTATTAATAATTACGACAGTATTACATTTAACGATTATTACAATTTATGATACTATTACAACTTACGACAGTATCACAATTTACGACAGAACAAATAAGCTTGGAAGTCACTTTTTAGTTTACCTCAATGTTGACCGTAATAACCAAGCAGGCCGCTACAACTGTGCCAAAAAACTGTCTCGAAGCTGTATCGAGTCCTTCCGTTGTTATAGTTCCTGCAAAAGCTCCAAAGGGAATAAAAAACAGGTCCAAGGAGGTAAGCGTACCGTACAACAAGCTAAGGGCAAACACCTTCTTGTTGAACAAAATGTTTTTTTGCCCGGGTAAATAGAGCTTTGGGTGACTCAGACACGCAGACTCACTAACATCCTGACGATTGAGAAACAAAACATATTATCATTCTGAGTTAGTACATTTACATAATTATCTAAAAATTAACGAACACGAATCACAGTAAAACTCATAAGGAAGAACCTGCATTTTCCCAAGTTAGCCTAAACAGGTTCTTTCATAAATGGTAATTAGCACAAATTTAGGATATTTAGGTTCTCAAATAGGTTCATATTTTCTGAAAAAAATAGTGCATGGTATTTAGGCATTTCCCTGTATAAAATCTGCATGCTAAGTAATCAAGTAAAAACCTATTTTTCAAGAACCTGTTGGGATAAAATGCGCTAGTTAGACCCCCTCTATACGAGAACCTGTTTAGCTTTAAATTTGAAGCAGTTTTTTTTTCTAAAATTCGTAGGGCTGGGTGTAATTGGACAAGGCATTATATTACATGTATGTTATTTTCTGAAGGACTTCAAAATTCATGTGATCAGTGCTTCATTTGTTCTTGTTTTTACATAAATGCGGGTTTTTACCGCTGTATTCGTCTACGTAAATACGGAGAAGAATTAGCAAGTCGCAACTACAAGACAGGCTTCAGTTCTTCTGTCACTAGTTGTGCGTCGAAAAGACGAGGGTTACACATTCATAGAGCAAACTAAAGATTTTCACTAAATACTTCATTTAGAATTACTATATTCCAATAATATGAATCGAGACTCCCAACACTTTTTAATTTATTCTTGTAACATATTTTCTTCAAATCAAAAGATTGTAAGAGGGTAAGTTGGTGCTCTAATTGTCCCAAATTTGAAACTCATACTGTGTAAAGTTAACTTACCTGGTCAAATATTGCAATGAACACGATAGGGCCGGAAGTGAAGATGACATTGTAAAAGGACATAAACCAAGGGTCATACAAAGACTATGATAAAATAAAACAGGAAGCAGTTAGATTTGTTTAGCCATTTTAGGTAAGTTAATTATCAAAAGGTCTGGGAAACCCCCAATTAATAGAAAGTTTTTGGAGGTTCAACTTCCATCGTCATTTTCATCTATTTTCTGCCAGTCCACTACTTTCGATGTTCAGTTACTGTGGTCACATATACTCTGCACAAGTATTATAAAACGACAAGAATACGCAAACAATAAAGAAAGATTTAAAATCACATTTAGTAATTGTTGATGATTAAGGACAAGATCAAGCCAATGATATGCAATGCTTCGTTTTTGTCATTATATTGGCCTGCCATCTTGCATTTCGTAAAATAGCACATGAAAAATAGCTTTCCAAAACATTAACATCAACATTAAAATCATCGACAACATCAACATCAACATTATCATCTTCAACATCACCATCATCATCATCGTCATCAACATCATCATCATCAACATCAGCCTTATCATCATCATTAACATCAACATCGTCATCAACAACATCGGCATCATCATCAACATCATCAGCAGTATCATAATCAACATCAGCATCGTCATCATCAACATAAACAACATTTGCATCATCATTAACACCAACATCATCATCAGCAGCAGCAACATCATCAGCATCATCATCGACAACAACATCATCAACAACATCATCATCATCGATATTATCATCAACATCAACATTGTCATCAACATCATTATACAAAACATTCAATAAATACCAGTTCTTAGCATTTAGTAACTGATCAAAACGTCCTCCTCAATCCCAAGAACGAAATTACTAAAAACAATAACTTCCTTTCTGACTTCAAAGGAGCTTAGAACTCTTTGGTTTTGGCAAAAAAAAACGAAGATAAAACAGGTAAGTAAGAAATGAAAAACTACGTGGTTGAAAATTCAAATGAGAAACACTCTAAACTAACACTGTTTTCATTTTTGTAATTGATTTTGTGATTGTTTTTATGCTCGGAATGTAAAAATATAGCTCACTAACCTTGCAAAACTAACAAGTTAATTTTCTGATATTTGTGGTGTTTTGAGGAACAGTATTTTCTGCCATTTTAACAATTTCCTGGTTTTAATTTGAAAACGAAACCTTACATGTACATTATCTACTATTTCTGAGGTAAATATGCTTCACATCTACTATTTTAAACCAATCAAGTTGCGCGTAGCCCAGCTGGTATATAATAATACCATGTAACTGGGGCGATCAGACTAGTACACTGTTGCTATCAACTATTTTAAAAGTAAGAAAAAACAACGCTATGGAACGGCTTACCTGTGCAGAAAATCCACAAAAGAAAGCATACCATAATTGTACCAAAGTGAACGCAAAATTTTTGTAAAAGAAATAATTGAGAAATTTACACATGCGCATGTACGACCAGCGTCCATGCACCAATAGCAATCTCTTGAGAAATTTGAAAACAAGTTAAGGAAGTTAACCAAAATAAATATTTTTCTATATCGGAAAATGATAAAAAACAAAAATTATAGAATTGAATTAAAAAATAAAATATCGGATAGTAGAAAGGATATCTAAATTGGGCGAAGGAGTAATCACTCGCCATTACCGCCTGCATTCCCTCTTGACCGCTGATGCCGATACCAATGTGGGCGGCTGCAAAAAGAAGAGCAGAGAAACCAAATTAACGGGACTTACGGCTGCTCTAGATGGCAGTCTTTTTCTTCAATAGAAACCCACTGGGAAAAAGAAGCGAACGGGCGGACAGATGCAAAAAATGAAGAGGAGGGATGGAGGGGAGGAGAGAAGAGATGGTCATAGACACTATGCAAAAATGGCGGCGATTTAATATTCTTTTGTCTACATTCAAATTAGCCCTACTAGCCTCTTCCATGTGCTAAACTCTCACAATAATATTTTACTCCAAACAAGGCTGGTAAGGCTAATTTGAATGTAGACAAAAGAATATTAAAATCGCCGTCATTTTTGCATAGGGTCTATTTGACATACCGAAAATCTGCACAGGAATTTTGCATTTCTCAAGAAACGTGAATTTCCCATTGATTAGTATTTAAACAGAAGCAGTCAAAACAAATTGTACAACCTCCCGGATTATCATCAAGGACAAAAAGCAACTACATGATTGTTAATTCCCATTTTTTGATTGAAAAAATTATCTGAGATATTATCATACTGAAAGAAGAGCAACAACGAAGTTGTCAGCTTTTTTGTAGGGAAAAGTTTATTTATGGTGGTTCCTAGTAGTGATGTAAGGCTTTACCATAACTCAATTTTGAGCTTCGTTTTTCCTCAACCTTAGTAGTTTGAGATTGTTGGGGAGATCTTGAACAAGGGATCGCTGCCAGTGAGATTTTTAACATGAATTTGTGTTTGATGTGAACTAAACAAGGGAGCAAGTGATCAAATGCTTAAAGGCAAACGACACACATGAACGCTGTCAAAATCCGAAAACCATTTCAATGAACAAAATATTGCCTATAGAAATAGTTTTCACATGTACACATATAAATTTTGCGCAATAAAATTCTGGTGATATATCAATAACTTTTTGCATGAGTAAGCAGGATTTCAGGATTATGAATTATTTGCAAAAATCATTAATCGTCAATTGACGCAAAGACGCATGGATCACCATGGACCATCTAACTTTGTTACCTTTGATCATGCTGACGTCATTAGCTCCGTCACCAATAGCCAGGGTAACGGCATTTTTATTCTCCTTGACAAGTTCCACTACGAGGGCCTTTAAGAACACGATTTAAATACAAAATGTTATTTCACAAGCAAGTGAGGTCTTGATGTCCTTTTGTAACTTTGCACATTTCGTATAACATAGTTAAATACACCACATTACACGACTGTTACAAAAAAATAACAACTAATATTTTGTCAAGAAATTTTGAAAAGTTGAAAAATGATGCATAAAGTTTTCGTTTTGGAAGAAAGGTTAATCAAGAGCGATTGTCTGTAAAATCCAGAGACTCGCAACATTTGGAAAAAAATTAATTTCCTGATATTTTGTCTAAAAGGCCCTTCGGTGAAATATTTTTGAATACAAAAATAAAGGTTCAAGCGAATTTCATTTTTCACGAAATCGAGAGAAGTTGATAATGGCCAAATACATGCATGGAGCGTCGCCAGAGTCTTTGTAAACAAAGCAAAATCGTGAATATTCAACGCGCTCGTACAGAAGATTAGAAAATCGCCAGAGAAACGTATACCCTGGGAGATCAGGATTTTAGATAATTGCTAAATACTCACGTATTGCGGGATCTTCGATTTATTTTTAGATTCTTCAAGAGATGAATAGAGCGTTTTCACTCCAGGGACGTTGAAGACAAAAGACGGAGCGGCCATGTCGGTGTTCTAAACAAAAGAAATCATCAAAATTCTTTTGTCCGAGGTATACCAACATGGCCGCTATGACGTCAGGTAAAAACACTCTATTGATAGAAATGAACATACAACAAGCAGAAGTCATGGGCGATTGTCCAATCTTCTGTAGGCGCGCGTTGAATATGCACGATTTTGCTCCGTTTATACTAACACTGTCGCGTATTTCTCGATTTTTACAGGCAGCCGCTCTTGAATAACATTTCTTTCATATTTTCAAACTGAAAACTTTACAGTTCAGGAAAATCTAAAACGTTGCTTTCAAATTATTGAATTTAATTCACTCTTTAATCAAGATAATTTAATCTCACTGTTTATACGATTGAGATATATAAACATGAACATTTCTCTTTGGAAAAAAGGAAGTTGCATGACTCAGCCCAGTACGGAAAATATTTTCTCCCAAATCGCCGTCCATGTTTTGTGGTGTTGCCATCTCAAAATTGCAACTGGTTTATCTAGTAAACGATGGATAGTTTTCTATCGCAATTCAAACTCATTTGGCTTTAGTTTTGATAATGGAAATATAAATTGGTTTAGCAGACGTTCGTGGCCGTGGGAAAGAAACCCACAAAAAACGATTGGTTTGAGGCTAAGAATAAGTAGACAAAGATAATTAACTATGTAAACGAAATCCTACCTTCTGCAAGGGTGTTACTCTGCAGCAGATCACGGCTTTGCACAAACACGCCAGCTCAAGAAACTCCAGTTCGAGAGACTTGTCCAGGGCAAAGGCCTAAAACAGTATTTAGGTGGACTTGTGTAAGAGCTCTGATCATCTACTGCCATGCTATACGAAGCACGTTTTATTGTGTTCGAAACATCACTTGATTTATCGATATCTATGTACGTTGTTCAGTAGTATATGAAAGGAATAAACAAATAGACTCTTCAGAAAAAAATGGTATAAGCCCTGAGCGGGAATCGAACCCAAATCTCCCTAATTTCTAGTCCAGAGTGCTAACCACCACACTATCAGGGGCCACCACATTGGCAACGTGGCAGTTTTATGTTAAGTTGAGTTGGTTAGTGAGTGAAGATTCCTGGGTTCAATTTTATTCATTCAAGTGATATGCAAGTGCAGCCAAATAGTACTGTAGTATGCTTCACCTCAAATTATAAAATAATTCAGATAGTACGTACGTTTTGATTGGTCGATAAATGTGCTTTCATGGAGCTATGAAGTACGAAAATGACGTTTGGCTGTCGCCAAGTGTGCGACTTTTTTAAAAAACAATGCCGCCTCGCAGGGCGATGTAGTTGGTGCAGTGGTAGGATATCTGCCTTCCAGCCACAAGATCCCAGGTTCAAACCCCGACTCTGCCGAGTGTTGAACATTTATTTGTGTGATCTTCTTTTCCGCCAAAGCTGACTCAGCTTTCCATCCTCCCGCTGTCGGTAAAATGAGTACCAGCTTCTGCAGGGGGTTAACCTGCGATGGATTAGCGTACCGTTCAGGTGGATTCAATGACTCTTATCCGCTTAACACTACAGAGATAAGCACTGGGTCCAACGGGCCACTTGGGCTCGTAAATAGATTTTCCTTACCTTGCTTGACAAAACACAGTGTATTGTTTGATCTGTAAAGAATGTTTAGCAATACGATTTGTTATATTTAAATACTTACGAGAGTTCTTCCAGTGATAACCAAACCAAATCCAGAATTAGATTTTCCCTAACAGAAAAGCACGCATCAGGGTTATGATGAATGTCGAAGCAATCTCCATTTTTATATTTGAACCAGTTAAAAACTCGAAAACCTCTTTTCTCTTACGAATATGTAGCGACCTGGGTAAATTATTTTTAAAAACCTGTATTATTGTCTTCTGAGAATACAGAAACGAATAACCAAATTTGAAATCGAAGAAAAAAAATTCTAATTTATTATACATGTTCCTGGAGGTCACTCATGAAAAGCATCACTTGGTGACGAGGTCTCCTAAAACAAAGTTTTCATTCAGTAGCAGTAGTAGCTGTACAGACGCTAGCAATAAAATACGGAGCGGCCATGTTAGTGCCCAATATAAAATAAATTATCTTTTGCTGAAGGGCACCAATCGGCAGCCATGACATGAAGGTTCCTGACCCATGAATAGGAGCCTCTATCTCGCATACTAGCCCTTTTTAGTTTGTCAACCTTTAGACGTATCTTTTTATTCTTAGAACGCTGCGGGTGGTCTCAATTCGCGCGCAATGTTTAGAATGCCCAATTAGGATGCATTTGTGTGTGAAAATCGTGTGAAATGCATGTGAAACATGTGTGAAACTTTTCACACAGGTGAAAAATGTGTGCAGTTTTAAATTGAGCTTCATTGTGAAAACGTAGTTCTAAAAATAGAACCAGAAGCGCGAGGATAACTCAAGTATATAATGCGTACGGAGGCTCCTAATCATGGGCTTCTGCATGAAGCCTGCAGCAGAGCATTTAGAAATGTTTCTGCTAAGTAAATTTATTTCTTGAACTTTTGTAAAATCCTAAAGATGTCATTCTTAATTTTAGGTTAGTATATTCTGAAAAACTTTCAACTGGAGTGTTAATAATAAAAGAAAGATTGGGTTGTCTCCAGATTTCTGAAAAACGAAGATCTGCCATTACATAATATTATTACCATAAAAGTATCATCTTCCCCATTTCGTTATTATTTTCATTACGAAATCACTTATTTAACTACAAAAAGATGCCATCAAACGTGGCTTAAACTCATTGTCAAAACTATAAATAATTTAAAAAACGTTTGGAAGTCAACTTTCAAAACCTTCAATGCCTGACCTAGTTTCAGCATTTCCAAATTCGTTGGGGGCCAAATTTTCATGTACCTTGAGAGATTTTACTCTACCTCTGTCACTGCTGAAATATCAGACACGTGATTGTCCTTTAAGGAAAGAACATCAACTTTGACGTCTTTGATGCTATTCTCCTTGTTCTCTCCGTTAACCGCTGACCCTGTGTGCGAATGAACCTTCTCCTTACACTCCTGAATAACTTGTCTAACGGCATCTACGCTATCTCCTTCCAGAGTGAACACTTCCACCATATCGTCTGTCAACAGCTGGCACGAGTAGCCAATATTGACCGCGGTTTCTTTTAACAGACAGAAAAACTAAGTGTTGAGCCATATAAAGGTACAGTTATGTAAAATGAGTAACAAAATCCTCCAACTTGTCTCACAACATTGCTGCGAAACAGGTTGAAAAGCGATTCTGCGCGTTTTTCCACCCGCATACAAACTTGTCTTACAGCAAAAAAAGCTGTTGCAGTGGATTGAATCCTGACTTCTGATTGGCTAATACGGCCATGTATTTGCTCACGACGTCAAGTTTCTGCGGACAAGTTGATCTATGGTAGTAGACTGTAGTACGGGCAGCATCTACAAGTTTTGTTGCAAAAAGGTAGAAGGACCTTTCTGCAACAAACTTTTTCAACCTGCAACAGCTATTTTAGTGCAAGACAAGTTTGTACGCGGGTGCAAAAACGTGCAGTATTGCTTTTCTACCTGTTTTATAGCAATGTTGTGAGGCAAATTTGACAATTTTGTTGCTCGCTTTATAGTACTTTAAAAACAAAACTGGGTTTTTTGCATTCCCTCTTTCAACCAAGACAATGTCCAACCTAGTTTTACCTTTTATCTAAACATTTTGTATGCTTACAAACAAAAGATGATCGAAGTCAGATTTTTTCTTCTAATAATCAAAAACGTTTATGCGTCTTCTAAATAAGGATGACTTTCAAAGTTTTTCCGTTCACCCTGATGCACTGTAATTTATTTTTTACTTAATTAACACAAAAATGAGTAAATATTATAAACTAACTTAAATAATACAACAAATAGAAAGCAGTATATAGAAGGCGCACGAGTACCACTCGAGGTAGTCCGTCTCATCGTGGTAATAAACGGACCTTGAAAAACTACGACGGCAACGCCAACACCGACGGCTCGGAAAAAATATATTTCTGATTTGGTCATACCTCTTTCGCGGGTCATTAAGGTTTTGTTTTCTTCGCCTTCAGCTTTATGAACAGAAAAGAGTAAACGTTCCTCCTTGAAAAAAAACAAATACTGACAACATTTTTGTTATCCCGTCCTCGTCGTCCAAAGATGTTTCTATCGGCAACTACGTGCAGGTGCTCAGCTCGATGTATTCCAACGTGCAATTATTGTACTTACTACTTTTCTTTTCTACCGTCGTCGCCGTCGTGCGTCGCCGTCCTAATTTCTTAAGGTCCATAATATCTGTGTTTGGTCAACACCAACGTCAAAACCTCCTTGCAGTTGCAAAACCACAAAGCTATGTTGAAATCTCTAAACACGTTTTTATTTCTTTACGCTCTCCCCTTAGATTTTCTTGAAAAAACTCACACAAACATTTAAGACATTGGTGATAACAATCGATCAGGGTAATATCAAAATATAGATTAGGGAACTTACCGAAATTTTACAGGGTTAAATGTTTAGCACTGTTTACACTCTTAAATTGTAGAATTTTTATCATAATAATTGTAACATATATTTAAATAGTATTACATATTACTGGCGAAGAGCTGCCTGGTGGAAGAATTATAATAAAGTCATTATTACACCTTTTGCTGTCCATTACGGCAAAATACGCGTTCATTTGCGCCAATCATCAGTCAATAAAATGAATATACATTCACTTGATCGAATCGGCAAACATTTAAGTGAAAGTCACATTCATTTGGCTAGCCATAGCGAAAGCGTGAACACTAGCCTTAGGGAAAGCGTGAACACTAGCCTTAGGGAAAGAATGAACACTAACCATAGGGAAAGCGCGAACACTAACCTTAGGGAAAGCGTGAACACCATCCTCAGGGAAAGCGTGAACATTAGCCTTAGGGAAGGTTTGAACACTAGCTTTAGGGAAAGCGTGAACATTAGCCTTAGAAAAAGCATGAACCCTCGCTTTAGGGAAAGCGTGAACACTAGCCTTAAGGAACGCGTGAGCACTAGCCTTAGGGAAGCTTGAACACTAGCCTTAGGGAAGGCTTGAACACTAGCCTTAGGGAAAGCGTGAACACTAGCCTTAGGGAAAGCATGAACACTAACCATAGGGAAAGCGCGAACACTAACCTTAGGGAAAGCGTGAACACCATCCTCAGGGAAAGCGTGAA
>JAODFW021611834.1:0-13477 GCA_027575235.2 Palythoa mutuki
ATGGCGGCGATTTAAATATTCTTTTGTTTACATTCAAATTAGCCCAACTAGCCTCGCTCTTGAGTTAAACTTTCAAACGAATATGTTAACCAGAATGAGGGTTTTTGGGCTAATTTGAATGTAGACAAAAGAATATCAAAATCGCTGCCATTTATGAATACGGTCTATTGCATGATTTTTACCAGATTTGTCCCATGTTTAAACTGCCTTATGGTTAAAACAAAGCAGTGCTAAGATCTCTGCCTTCTAACCTGAGTTAGAAGGCAGAGTTCTAATTTTTTCCTCAGCCAAATGTTGAACTGTGTGTCCTTCGTTTCTGCCAAAGTTGACTCAGCTTTCCATCCTTCTGCAGTTGGCACAATGAGTAGAGCTTCTGCTTGGAGCTAACCTGCAACATCAATGACTCTTATCCACTTAACCGGAGATAAGCACCAGCTTCACTGGGCCAATAGGCTCGTAAAAGGATGTAGCTTAGCTTGGCTCTCATGTTTAAAGGCTGTAGTGAGATCACCATAGTATCAAACAACCAATTAATCAGTATTTTCTAAATGTTATCCAATTTTTTAGCACTGAAAAGAGCTTAAACTTGCTGTTTTCTGCTTGATGTGTTGATATTTATGAATATGTTCTTTTATTGAACAACAGGTTTTGTTTATCTTGATTGTACTATACAACGACATTAGGCATGTCCAGTTTTAGAGCTGGAGAACTAAAATTTCTTATTCTTAAGTGAAACAAGAAGTTTGCTTGCCTTTGGAAGAACTACTTTTTAAAGTTAATTTTCAACCCTGCACAGTTCTGCCTTTTGTTTAGTTAAATTTTGTTAGGTTTGGTATTGTATAATGGCTTTCATGTTTTGCAGTTCATATATATTTTCTTCCAACTTATAAAATGATTCAGTTCCACCTTTGTCATTGTAATATGTAAAAATTCTCTGAAAAAGGAAATGAAGATAAGAATTAATGTTATTGTTGTTGTTTAAGCCAACAACTTTATTTTGCCTACAGTGTAGAACCTTATAGTTACATTAAAACTGTTTCTCTAGAAACACAGTCTATTATCAATTTCAGTTTAAGCATTTTGTGTTTTTGCAGTTCCAGTTTTTAATTAATTATCTACAAGACTGCCTGAGAATTAATTTTATCCATGGTTTAAATTGTATTATATTTTCCACTGTTGCATGGTATGGAAATGTTTCTTAATTAATAAGTTTGAAACAATTGAAGATGTAATTTGAGAAAAAAATGAATTAAACCACAACAGGTATGATAAAGTGGAAATACAGTTTAGTAGTTTGTAGGAAGTACCATAATAGTGAACAATTGAAGGCAAGTAATGTTTTGAAAAAGAAAGTTCTGTTTTCTGTAGCCAATTATATTTGTTAAATAGCTTGAAAAAAAATACAAAGTGCAGTCCTTGTATTGTTACTGCAATTTTTTTCAAGCTGTTTAACAATTATTAAGTGAAGTTCAAGTGTTGTTTAATACTAAAGGCACTGTAAACATATTATTAGAAGAATTAATGTTACTTTTGTACCATTTGGTATTTTTACACATTCCGTTCTATACTAATAGTATGTATAGGTCCTTCCGGTTTGCTGTTAGTACATTTTGTAGGCAGAAATAGGATATACCGGTATATGTTTGTTTTATAACATAATCATACGTTAAAGTTGAGATTCCTGTAGTCGGGAAAAAGTAATGCAGGGTTTTCAGTTAGTGCCAGCAGATAGTGAACTAGCTACTTCATCTTAATTTGGCACCAAATTGTTAGGAAAGCTGTATTAAATTTAGCATTACTTTATAAGTCATATCTAAGATAATATTCATTTGTACTGGTCGGTTGTTTGGCCAAAAGTCGCAAGTGCTGGCAGTGATCTGGAATATGAAAAACTAGAATTTAACCCTTTCAGCCACAGGTAATTTATCAACATCTAACTTCTCCTTACATAACTCAAACAAAATAATATAACTGGTAATGAGGAATAAGGAATTGATCAAATTGAATAAGCTGTGGAAGTTGAAAAGTCAAATTCTCCCAAACTGCTAATATTGAAAGTATGGAGCGCAGTTGGGAGAATTTACCAACATGTCATATGTCATGCTTGGGGCTTAAAGGGTTAAAGATGTCTTTGTTCAGTCACAGAAGAATGTAGGAAAATGCATTCTAAGAGGTTGCTTCATATTTTAAAATTTTCTTGGAATGATCCAACTCTTCGACTCCCCAGCCTTAGAAGTTTTGCTCATGCCTTTGGCGAGAGGTGTGTGCTACCTGGTAATTCCTCAGTTTTTGCTTAGTGGTCTGTTTAAGACCCTTGAGTGGTTGACCCTGTATCAAGCATGCAAATAACAGCCAGACATATCAGACATTTATCAGGTAAAAATGGCAATATGTGTGCTGTGACGTAGTAGAGTTCCCGTATGTGGTTTTGGGCGCGTTTGCATTGACTTGTTTTCATTGAGCTATACAGTTTGGTCTGAACCTTTATTTAAACGATACATGTGCCAAGATCAAACTCTGGTTAGATGTAAGACTAAGAACTTCAGATTGAAGTTAGCCATTTACTTTGAAATAAAGATAAAATCCCCATTCAACAAAACCACTCAGTGTGTCATGTTACACGACAAAATGGATTGGCTAGTTTCATGATTTGCCCTTTAAACTACAAATGACTGATTGTCTCTTGTATTTTACATAGACCAAAATATATTTCTAGTGGCACATACAGATCAATATATATATTTTATATATTTTTTATCATTTTCTTGTAAATAGTCCCCTTTTAATATATTCTTAGATTTTATTTTTAGTCTTAGTCCTCTGTAACATATTTGTAAAAATAGTCGTAATTCAACCCTTTGGTTGCAAAAATTATCAAATAAACTATCTCTATAAAGACCAAAAAAATTGTTTTTAGCCTTGCTGTATCAGTTGTAAAGAAGTCCTGAAAAGCACTGCCTGGGAGCACCTTCATAGCTTTGTATTGATATTAAACTTGTAATAAGCTAGATTCTGACTTTGTTTTCTTTTTAGTGGGGAT
Source organism: Palythoa mutuki (assembly GCA_027575235.2). Lineage (NCBI taxonomy): Eukaryota > Metazoa > Cnidaria > Anthozoa > Zoantharia > Sphenopidae > Palythoa > Palythoa mutuki. Next base: position 3,041 of record JAODFW021611834.1, read on the forward strand.
GCTGTTCCAAGCACTGTGGACTCTGAACTCCCTATTGTCAACACAATAGCAACAGCAATGGTAGGTTAAGTAATTGAGTTTTTTGATCAGAACTTGTTTTATGATAACAGCGAGTTTTCCTGATAGTGTTGTTTTTTATTTATTACCAAGCTGGACAATTGAAGGGTCCAGTGCAAACACAATGTAAGTGACTTTGTATGGAATACTAAATTCTCATAAGGTACACTGAAAGATAATAGGGGTAATATAGGGAGAGTTTAAAGCTTCATAAATAAAGTTCTGAATCCTTCCTTTATTATCCCTTTAATGTTGGAATAATTGAAAATTACATAGATGAAGTTTCAATTCTCTCTACAATATCCACATTATCTCTTTGTAATGCTTGGGAGAATTTAGCACTTCATACAAAGTCACATAAGTCACTTTTGCACTAGACCCTTCAATTTATGCAGTTCCTTTTTGGGTAACATTTGGAACTGTATTTATTTATTATCGTAATTTTTGATTTTTAGTCATATCATTGTCATTTTTAGTCGTACATTGTCAAAAGACACTGCAACAAGTAATTGTAAACTATTTTTTTTATATTGTGACCCAAATCAACCTATGCCACAGGACATTTTTAAAGTGAGATTTAGTATTGTTTTGGCTGCTAAAATATTTTTTCTTAATTGATATTCTTTTTATGAACATAAATGAAAATAATTTCTTCTGTGTCATATATACTTTAGGAGCTATGCTAAATGTATAATTAATCTGTTTTGGGTTAGACAGAAGGGGACTGTAGTATGTGGTAAAATTTATCCAGTAGATCTGTCTGGGTCTATAGATTGAGATAAAATGTATGCGGTAGATCTGCCTGGGTCTGTAGTATGCAATGAACAGAAATGTACATATGTCCGGGGTATGTGATAAAATGTATCCAGTAGATACCCTGTTAAAGTTACTCTTGTCTTTCAGGATCAAATAACACAGATCAAGTCCCAACTCCTTAGTGTTGTACATGAAGAGGTTCAGACACTAAAAGAAACAATATCCAAGCTTAAAGAAGAAAATATTGAACTAAAACAAGAAAATAAGAAATTACGGCAGCGAGTAAAAGATGACTCGTAATGACTGGGGGGAGGTAAATATACTAACAGAGACTAAAAGTCAACCAGTACAGTACATCTTTAAATCCACAAAATTGTTGGTAGTCCCAATTAGTGGAGTAAAGAATTGTCTGGGTCACCCATGTAAAGATCCCATTTCACAAAAAAAGTTGAGCCAGCAATATAAAATGTTCATTGTAACTAGGCTTCCATTTTCATAGGTTATTTTAAGACTTATGTTTTTTGAACATTATTAGAGTGTACACAGCATTCGATGTACACACAAGACAGCTGCAATGATGTTATAAAAAATTCTTTATATTTCAACATTTCAAGAATTTGTGCCAGCTTTCTTTTTGACTTTTTTACATCCTAAATTTGTTTCACCTTCTGTTGAAACATTATTTCATGGAAGTTCCATACTAGTTTTAAGATGAATCATTTAAACTCCAACACAGACTACAAACAAGTTGCCAGTTTTTCCAAGGTTCCACTGTCGAGTACTGGTGATACATACACTGCTGCTCATATGGTTGCTTTATTATCTGTATTTTGATTCATTCATATTTGAACTAGCCAATATCAAATTTATTCATGAAAGTAGAAGATACTGTGAGAGAATGAGCACATAGTTCATGTTGGCTAGCTTTTGTAGTTTAGTGAAATTTGGCTCACAAACAAACTGAATTCAAACAGATAAGTAAATATTTCCAGCCACAGATTTTACTGATCAAGTAAGAAACACATTTTTATTATTTTTGTCTTCTAGTAATCAAAAAGGTGTCACTCTTGTGCTTCGTTTTGATCAAAGAGGAACACACTGGTTTCGACAATAACACTGGAAATTGCAAAAAAGAGCTTGTCTCCAAATTACACCCTAATTTCCAAAGGAATAACTAAAATTTGGAAGATGGTGCAGAAAAATAAAGCAAATTATAAAATTCAAAATTGTCAGTTTTTGTTTGCATTTCTGGGAACTGAAGCATAACTTGGGAGCAGGCTGTTGCTGACAGTTTACAGTAACACAATAAATAGCTGATTTTCAATGTATTTTGGCACTTGGGACTGTTACTGAATTTAAGGCTGGTTCACACTTTGACATAAACACAAGCATAGACATAAGTATTATATGCATGAACCAAATGAATGTAAGCACAAGCACAAGGCCTATCAGGGCTCAAAGTTCGTCTTTTTTTCCAGGCGCATTTGTGCGACTAGTTTTCATTTTTAGGTGACCAAGTTTAAACTTTTAGGCGCATTGGGCAAAAATTAGTCGCATATTGCGACCAGTTGGTCGCTAACTTTGAGCCCTGCCTATGCTTGCAATTGTACTACACAAGCATAAGAAAGTTGAATTTTTTCCATTTTTCCATTTTCTCATGCTTGTGTCATACAATTGCAAGTAAAGACCTTCAGTTTTTTAGTCAGCAGAAAGCAACAAAAATAGAGCCTAGCCACATTTAGGAATTTTAGTCCACCATATTGGATGACTAAGAAATGCATGGGCTAAATGCCAATATGCATGCAGAGTAGCTGATCAATCCTTATGCTTATGTTGTATGGGTTCACACTTTGAATTCTTATGCTTGTTTCTATATTACATAGTTTTGAAAAAGATTTTGCCATTTCTTATGAATTATTTTAATACTTGTAAATCATAAAGTAAGTTTTTAAGGTGTAATAAAATATGTTTATCTGCTTTTGCTTTTGTCAAAGTATGAACCAGCCTTTAGCGCCAAAACGGGTGTCAGAGGACAGTTAGGAACTGCTGGAAAGTTTGCACACACAGTGGTTAATGTTATAACTATGAACTCTTCATGTGCCGCATCTCTTCCTGCAATTACCTTAAGTTTGTTTTGAAGCACAAAATTCCTTTCATGAATGTAAGTCCCAAAATAATATTTCAGACTAAAGGCCCTTTTTACAAATATAAGCCCTTGGGCTTATCTCAAAAACAATGAATGTATAAACTGCTCTTAAGTCATAACTTAAACATTGAGTCTAAGGGGAACTTTAATTAGTGACTGACCTAGCACAATAATAACAATGTCAACCCTCAATTAGGCCCAGCCTCATTGATGTGCTACAAAATTGTGAAAGGGTCTGTTTGAAGAAAAATAATAGGAAATATCTATCTGGAAGAAAATGAAAAGGAAGAGATTTATCTGCCCCTGCAAGCTTCGCTCAGTTGCTAAGATCTCTGACTGCCAAGCAAAAGACCCCAGGGCCCCATGTTCAATCCCCAGCTTACCAAGGGTTTAAGACTAATTTTGTGTGGCCACCTTTCGCCACTCAGTCCACCTCCAAAAACATAAGCTGTTGCTTCTGGACTTAAAAGATCCCACTCACTTGATGATAAGAATAGAGTTGTGTTCCTAGTGTTAATGTTGTGGTGTGCCCATGGTTTCAAGGGGTTTTTACGCTTAAGGTAACATTGTAAACAGTATGTTTTAGTCCTACCCTTGAGTCCTCCAACATTATAAAGCCCAGCTATTCAACCACTGGCTGCCCCTGGGGTTTGAAGTCAACCAACTGATATTATCATTATTGTTATTATTATTATTATTATTATTAGTAGTAGTAGTAGTAGTAGTGGTAGGGGTAGTGGTAGGTGGTAGTGATAGTGGTATGTGGTAGTGAAAGTGGTAGGTAGGTAGTGATAGTGGTATGTGGTAGTGGTAGTGAAAGTGGTAGGTGGTAGTAGGTGGTGGTAGTGGTAGGTGGTAGTGGTGGTGGTAGGTGGTGGTAGGTGGTAGTGGTAGATAGTAGTGGTGGTGGTAGTGGTATGTGGTAGTGAAAGTGGTATGTGGTAGTGAGGTGGTAGTGGTAGGTGGCAGTGGTAGTGGCAGTGGTGGGTGGTAGTGGTAGGTGGCAGTGGTAGTGGGAGGTGGCAGTGGTGGGTGGTAGTGGTAGGTGGCAGTGGTATTGGTCGGTGGCAGTGGTAGGTGGTAGTGGTAGGTGGTAGTGGTAGGTGGCAGTGGTAGGTGGCAGTGGTAGGTGGTAGTGCGAGGTGGCAGTGGTAGGTGATAGTGGTATATGGTAGTAGTAGTAGTAGCATCAGTTTTTAAAACTGACAGGTTTTACAAAAGAAATGAAAAGTGACATGAAAACTGTTTTGTAGCTAGTGAAGTTGATAGACTTCTGTTGTGCACTTAAAATGAACTTGTTGTACTTCAAAAAGCATTTAAGTAAGTTGAATATTTTCCTTTTATTTTCATTCCTAAATTATATCTTTAATAAGTGTAAAGTGCAATGCATTCGGAGTGCTTGGAATAATGAAAGTACCAACATGAAAGTTAAAATTTTTCACATTATTATATCCTCATTTGAATAGCACATTACCAAGGTAAATATGACCATAAACAGATCAGACATCGCAACCACCACAACCAAAACTTTTCTTGTGCCCTCTTATGTCATAGCATTTTATATTATTGTCTAGAAACACATGCAATGCTGCTTAATTCCCTTATTTTAAAGCTTTTGAGGTTAGCAAGTCTCCATATATTATAAGCAACTATTAACCAAGCCTAAGGTTGTATGCAAAAATATCAGACCAAGGTCTTGACACTACTGACCAGGCACAACAAGGGTCATAAAAGAAGACCGAGGTCTCATATTTTTACATACAGACTGAGCAAGCAAGGTTAATGATTTATTTATTATATGACTATTTTTACTGCCAGTAATTTATCCCATGCTATGTCTACAGAAATCATCGGAGCTATCAGAAATTATTGAAAAGCTTCAGAAATGTTCAAAGAAATGTTCAAAAACTGTTTCTTATGCATTTTTGGATATTTGAAGATTTTCTAAAAACCTTGAGAGGTGTTTGTATATCTGGAAGTACTTGTGAGTTTTGAAAGTTTTCTAAAAATCAACATCCGGGAAACTGTTATGAATACGCATTTTGACAGACTGTGTGAACCAATCAGAATGCAGGATATTGCAAGGTTGTGTAAAAAAACAACTTATTTCAGCAGAAAAATAGGGATCAAGTTGTATGCTGAATACTAAAATTAAACCACAAAAGAACCTGGAAAAATGGTTTTACACTTGTTTTGTCTGGGTTTTGACTTGAACAATACATTAATACTTACTGAAAAAGATCTTGAAATTATTTTTGTGACAGGTTTTTATCCTGATTTTAAATGTATATCTTTATCTACAGCAGTTGGATTACAAACAACTTGACAACAGATTGTATTTTTTGATCAGCAAAAAATCTAATTATATAATATTTTGAAATGGATGTTTGGTTGACCTAAAATGACACATTTGTGCTGTATTCCCCTGGACCACACACAATGCTTCCACTCAACTGAAAAATATCAAGTTCCATCTCATTTGTTTGTTTACACTCTTTTGATCACCACAAATTTTATTTTATATGCAGTTTCACTCAAACAAGCTGCCTTGTGATTTTGCTAACACAAAAAAAAATTTGTATTACAAATTATTGCTATTGTGTAACAGTTCCTCTGGAATATCGAGTTGTCTCAGAAATATATTAATTTGGTAAATCAGGGTAAAAAAAACTAACAAAGGAAAACTAGCCCTGGGTCACTAAAATTGTTTAAAGAATCAAATAACCAACCCAACAAAGTCAGTTAAGTTTCTGATTATTTGTGGGAAATTAGGGGCTTTTTAAATATACAGCTTAAATATGGATATATTCTGACAGAATATCGCTTGTTTCACTAATTAAAACTTTTTGGTATGCAATAGACAACACTGATTAATTTTGGGTATACTGGAAGGAATTTCAGGTATTTTGACAAATTTTTTTCTGGCTGTACTGGTTTACCACTATCCCCCCTTCCCCCACATCCTGACTGTTGTAAACATTTCCCATGTTTGTCCCAATTTTTGAGAACGATTGTAGGTTAAAGTTCATAAATGAACTTAAATAAAACTATTTTTAAATGACAATTATCCCAGATGATAATAATAATAGGTTATTGAACACTTCTGGCATTTATAAACTGAATAAACAGTACAATTTAAAAGTACAAGACTAATAATTTTTTCTAGCCATTCACAATAAAATTATAATATAAATACTAAGTTCGAAAAACACTTTAATCTAAATGTAAAAAGTCTTGTGATCCTTTCATTTTGGACCAGCTGATCAAATCAATCCAACTGGGCCAACTAGAAAATCCTAATTTTTTCAAGTAAATCCAATACTTCCCACTTATGTAGCCTCAGTGTCCACCAGTACTGGCTGGGAATTACCCATGTGCTGAACTTACAAGTCAATCAATGTGTTATGCAAACACTTTACACTTTACTTTGTACTTTTGGGAAATCGAGCCTTTTTGTTGGCTGAGGCCCAATATGGCTGAAACAGCTGTCCACAGCTGCAAACTCCGATGCTCACTTTTTTACTGGAAGATGCAAGGTATAAATGCTCATTAGAATATACCCAACCAGCAAATAGTGTTTTTCGCATGTTCTGATTGGTTCCCTAAAAAGTAAATATCCAAGATATTCACTGATTAGCAATCAGGAAAAACAAGATGGTCAGCAAAGCTGAAATTGTAGAAACCCAAAAACACAAAAAAGTCAACAAAATTTGGTCAGCTTTAATAATTGTTTGATTCACGAACATTTTCACAAGTAAACAAATTCAAAGTGTTACAACTAAATTGCCAGCGCACTGACACAAAGCTCTTTACAATTTTCATGTATGCATCTAAATAAAAAATCTATGAACTTCAAGATACTTAAATAAACAAAATTATTTCGTTGTTATAGAGTGGTTTCAACAGCAGAATGAGTTCGAAATAGAAGTGGAAAGAGCTCTACAAATGTTTGCAATATGCGTGCGGCAGTTGGCTCTGGATGAAAAAATGTTTATTTTTTAAAAAGAGCATGTTTCTCACTGATTCGCCGGTTGGGTATATGCTGTTATTATTTACCTCAGTGTCAGTGAAAGCCTTCGCTTCGCGGATCAGTGAATATCCTTGTCCATTCACCTCTACTCTGATGAATAATTGTGGCCCATGTGGCCTTGATGCCAAATAGTGGCTGCAAGTTACAATTGGAACGGATGTGCTGAACTTGTTTATCTTTTTCAGCCACATCCCACAAACTTTATGCTTAAGCTGCTGTTACACGTTGCATTGTTTAGCTGAAACTTGTGTGCAACAACGATGTGAAACAAGTTTCACCAGGTGTTGCACCATGTAACATATTTGGTCTCGTTAAACTTTTTTGAATTTCCGTTGCGAGACAGGTTTCATGAAAAGTAGAACTGCTTTCTACCTGTGCAACAGTCACAACAATCACTGTAGTGAAAAAAAAATAAAAGTTTCACCCTGTAACATCACTTGGTGAAACTGGTGTCACTTGTCATTGCACACGAGTTTCAGCTAAAAGTTTCAACCTGTAAAAGTGGCTTTACACTCCACTTATTTTTAACTTTATTGATAAAAAACTCTCCTGTGTGATAGGATAAGGCACACCCTATTTTAGCTATCAAACCTTTACATTTACATTTTCAAAAAAAAATTTAGTTTTAAAAGAAGTCAGCCTAGGTTGTTCATAGTATTTACAGAAAAAATATTTCACTGCCTACAATTTTATGCCTAGTGTAAAGTTACAGGCCCAATGTTTTTTGCATATGAGCCATGTGGTAAAAACATCGCTCCCAGTCAGTAATATTGCTTTTCATACCAAAATCTGGGCCATCAGATGATTTTAAAATCCTTTAAACCCCAAACACAACAAATGATGTGTTGGTAAATTCTCCCAACTGAACTCCATACTATCTATATAAGCAGTTTGGGAGAATTTGGCTTTTTAACTTCCACAGCTTATTTCTTATTTCTCATTACCAGTTATGTTATATTGTTTGAGTTATGTAAGGAGAAGTTAGATGTTGGTAATTTGCTTGGAGCTGAAATGGATAACATTAACCACTGGCTAAGAAATGGCAGCCACTTCCTTTGACAAAAAGATAGCTACAAAAAGTATTTCTGGTAACATTACCTTTGCTCTGTTCATCTGCATGCTCAATATTAATTACTTTACATAATTATTTTATCTTATTATTTTGATGCTTGTTATGTCATATCATTGGTTTTATAGCCATTAAAAGACATATCCCCATTAGCGTTTTTAATGTGACGTGCTAAGAAATTATTTAATGTAATCATAAGACATAACACTTGTTTTATACTTTTCTCATCAACTAGAGAATCGCATTTTAAAACAACTTAAATCTTTAAATGAGCCTTAAATATCAAGTTTTGGTATTCATTGAAAAAACAAAAATTAAAACACAGCAAATAAATATCACTTTTTTATTAGCGTAAAATATTTTTGTTTTCACACAATTCCAGTGTTACAAAGGACCAAGCGTTTTTAGTGTGTAAAGACGCTAGTTAACTGAGAAGAAAAAAAGACTAGTTTCCTGCACAACGAGGCCCATCATTAAGTCAATTTTTCCTTTCTGTTTAAAAGGTACACTATTTTTAAATATTGAACATTTTGATACATACACACAAATTTAGAAATGAATCCGGCTCAACTGGACGTTGTGTCTAACTGCATGTAATTATTTATTATAAATTTTACAAATTCATCGACAAATCCATTTTCCATCCCGCACAAATTCGAAGAGAATGTCATAGGTTTCTTCGTCCCGCGTCAAATCCGTGCTTTCTGTTTATTGCATTCTTATACTCTGGATGATTTGAAAAATCGCTGCAAACAAGGAAGAAAAAAACATTATTCAAACGCTGCGTCAAAACTGAACAACGCACCAAGAACATGAACACGTCAACAAAGCGTTTTTAGATTCTTTTCAACTCACCCGATCCACAAACCACAAAGATGAATAAGCCAAGAAGGATTGGTCCTACGGCATACTTCTCATCTTGGGGTTTCTAAAATAAAAACAAGAACTAGACTGAGTTTGATTTGAATGACGAAAAACAACGAATCTTTGATCCCATCGCCATCTTTGACGAAAAGTATCAAATATCTATAACTTACCAAGGTCTTTGGAACATTTCCTCTCGTGGTGACATTGTTGCTGTGTTTTTCGCTGGCAATACGCATTCTCTGTTTGGCAGGCATTTTCGTACACGACAAGAGACCAAAACTGATATATCGACTCACAAAATTACCCAAAATCTTCCGAGGAAGTTCTCTCTCAAATGCGAAAACACTGGTGTCTTGAGTAAAGCTCTGACGTAAGGCGACACTAAACGTTCTGTGATTGGATGAAACTAACCACGTGCAAGCTGCATGTTGGTAGTTCTCGTCTCAAAAAATCATGGAAAGATAAATTGAAATTCATTGGGAATGAAACCAATGTTTCGTTAAAGAGAATGGAGAATACCAAAAATAAATTAACCTTTGTTTAACATTATCTTATATTTTAGCCGTTGTTGTGTTAGGCTTTCTGTTGTGTCGGGCTTCCTGTGTCCCTCCCTTGACACAACAGGAAGCCCGACACAACAACGGCTGCGAAGGAGACTAATATTTTTGGGGCCCCTATAAATTATTCGGAAAGGATCACTCACTAAATGATAAACAATTGATACTATTACTAGTTTACTATTTCGTAATCTATCTTCTAAATCTACCTCTTAGTTGCGCTGAAATGTTGGAAGCAATATACGAAGTTAACCTGCTGCGTCCGTTGCACAGCAAGTAAAAAATTTCATGCATTGCTGCCTCCCTCGCAGACGTCTCTTGTGGCTCGATTCTCCCTGTGGGAGGGGGACTGGAACCACAAAAGACGTCTGCAACAGAGCCGGGATAAATAAAATTTCGTGCGTGGGTGGGGCCGAGGGGAAGGGGAGGGGGGGAAATGAATAGCGTATGTTTTATAAACCTGATATAAAATATTGAATTTTATGAACTCCGCCTGGCTGGCCTAGTTGTTTTAAAGCTGCCCCTCTGATCTGCCGTGCAAGAGGTTTAGGATCGAGTTAGATCTTAGACCTTCCTGATTTCTCAGATAACGACGTTAAATCAAAGGTTCGATCTCTCGATACTCTATCGGGGGGAGTTGAAATAACCCACGCATTGTAGTCCCGGTTGAGCTAAGCTTTGGCGGAAAGGAAAGTCGCACAAATGTTCAACACTCGCCTGAGCCGGGGGTTGACGGGACCTTGTGGTTAGAAGGAAGAGATCTTGTTTGTTTATTGAAGCCATTTGTTAATGTTTCAGAAACGTTTTAGCCGCTGCAGTGGACTATCTTAGTCACTCAATTGTTGAAGAAGTAGTAGTAGCATGTAGTAGTAGTACTGAGTAGTAGTAGTAGTAGTAGTAGTAGTAGTAGTAGTAGTAGTAGTAGTAGTAGTAGTAGTAGTAGCAGCAGTAGTAG
>JAODFW021612855.1:0-13473 GCA_027575235.2 Palythoa mutuki
CTATTGAGATGGGGGCTTATTACAGAGGGGGCTTAAAAGAGAGAGGAGTGAGCTCAACCTAATTGGTTATTAAAAGTACATGAAAGTCATACTTCGGCAATCTTCACATTTATGTCCATTTATGTCAAAATGGCGCAGTTGCGTAATTTTTAAAATTGTTGCGCAATAACAATGATGTGTTATTGTGATGTTATTTATTTCAAACTATTGAGATGGGGGCTTATTACAGAGGGGGCTTAAAAGAGAGAGGAGTGAGCTCAACCTAATTGGTTATTAAAAGTGCATGAAAGTCATACTTCGGCAATCTTCACATTTATGTCAAAATGGCGCAATTGCACAATTTTTAGAATTGTTGCGCAATAACGATGACGTGTTATTGTGATGTTATTTATTTCAAACTATTACGAGGGGGCTTATTACAGAGGAGTTCTTAAAAGAGAGGGGAGTAGCTTAACCCAATTGTTATTAAAACTGCGTGAAAGTCATACTTCGGCAAAGTCTAGTGCCTAAATAAATTGTATTCATGTAATGGACTTTCCTGGTCTTATGTAGTTCCAGCGGTTTTGAGGAGGGACTAGCATCGTACAAACTGAGTAGAAAGTGCTTGTTTTTGAATGATCTGTTTATACTTAGTTTAACAACAGCAGAATAACAGTTAAGTAATATGGCATTATTGCAAGATTGTTCACAGTTCCAGGAAAACATGGAAAACTTATGTAGTGTAGTATTTTTTCCGTGTGTTATAAACGTCCTGGTAAATTAAAAGAAATGTGTCTTGACTGCGCACTTGGTTAACAAGAGGTGCACAGAATTCAGAAAATATAAAGAAGCTTCTCTTTTTTGCAGCGTAAACTGTGAAGAAGTTGAGAAAAAATACAACTTGCAAAGAATATCTGTGCTAAGATTATTCTGTCTGAAAACAGGTTGGTTTAACAACTGTATTTTGTTGCTTAATTTAAATAATTCAGTGAGTTAGGAATCTTTGACCGGAATGTTCTTGGTCATTATCCATCAAGAGTTTATAATTTCATTATTGAAAAACTTTGTTTTTATACTAACTTTTGAACTCAAGCTGATAAACTACTGATCTAAAAGTGAAGATATCTTGGAATATTGTACAATAGGTTTCTATCATTTTACAATTACAATGACAGTAAGGTCGTCCCAAGTTGGTGTTCTAAAGACAATGATTTAACGACTAGGCTATGTCGACAACTGCATTCAATCCTAAAAAATTTAGACTTTAATACATCGTTGATTTGTAACACGTGCAGAAAATTGATAACTTTTTGCGGGCAAGCAAAAGCGAGCCCGCAGACTAATCTAGAGTTCGGTGGTCAGCGGCAATTTCTTAAAGAATACAGTGCTGGAGCTGACTTCATGCAAAATGTGGGCACATTCTTGGCATTCCTTTGTTCTTCCAACTGGAATAAACGGTATGTAAGTAAACGGCGGAGCAAAGGCCCTGGAGTTGAGTTCAAGGTCCGTGGCATGGGTCGTGTGAATTTTCACGTCAGTAGCAAAATTGATGTAATTTTCCGACAGTGTTTACTCCTACAAGCAACGACGAAGTGCAGAATGGTTAGATATAAGTGATTTGCAAAGTTTATGATCCACAAAATTAAACGCCTTCTCCAGTTATCTCTTGTAATCTTATGTTCTTACGGAGACTAGTGCGTACTTTGTCTGAAGGCTTCCATAAGCTTAAATTTAAAGTCAACCTGGTTTGGTTGCATCGAAAAGTCGACCCAGTTTGGTTCGCACAAGAATGGCTCACTACAAATGCAATATACACAGTACCAAAATGAATCAGAACTATCACGGTTGTTATCAGAGTCTTGCTTGAGTATCACGAGCAGAATATTTGTATTTCTTCGAGAGATGGGAAATTGTGTTCAATAACTTGTGTTATATTCAGTTTGTTGTGTGATCGGCTGTGTTATGAGCTTTTATTCACTCATTAAAAGTGGAAGCTCGCATCGAGATTGACTTCAGACACTAATAATGACAGCATTCTTAACAAATCATGTGGCGTTAAAAAGTTTGCATCTGAATTGAAGCTTGCTGTTGAAAATGAATTATTTAGACTTCTTCGCAAATCATATAGCTTTGCCTTGGGCAAGGACATGAAATTTAAATCTAATCTGGTCAATGAAAATGTAGACTTCAGATATCGTAAATTATCATGTGATATTTCATTCAAAATTGATACCTTTAGACTTAAACCACGTAGGAGTGCATTGAAATGACTCAAAGATTGCTCTTCGAATGTACGAGAGAGACAGAGAACCTTCTCGAATTCAGACTCTTGATTCATATATCGTCTTTCTCATTGTTAAGTCAGAAAATATCAATTTTATTTAAGAAATAAAACATGTTCTCTGTGCCTTCATAATCTGGTGAAAACCTCGGCAAAGTTTGTAAGAATTATGGGCTGGGTGAAAATCCTCAACTGCGTCTTGGGTTTTCACTGATCTGCTCTTGAATTCTTCCAAACGTTTGCCTTGGTTTTCACCAGGCTATAGACCGTATTCATAAATGTCGGCGATTTTATGATTCTTTTGTCTAGATTCAAATTAGCCTAACAAACCTCGCTCTTAGGCTAAACTTTCAAAAGAATATGTTAACCAAAACGAGGCTTAGTAGGCTAATTTGAATAAAGACAAAAGAATACTAAAATCGCCGCCATTTATGAATACGGTCTATGAAGGCACGGAGAACATGTTTTGTTATGTTAAGTTATTACTACTGCTGCTGAATGTAGCGATGGCAGTAAATATGTTTATGGTATCGATTATATATTTATTGCCACTTAGGTATACAGGTACAGCTAAAAGAGTACGACTTTCTTTGCCAAATGAAGAAACAACCCACATTTTTGGAGGATGACATACTCAACATCTTCCCCGTGGTGAAACATGTCAATCCGAAGGCAATGGATGCAGTAGCTGTGTTTGAAGCAGCACAGGGAAGACTTCAAGCTGGTAAATAGTATCTTCAGAGTACTTTAAAATATACCCGGAAAGGCTTGTCAGTGTGGGACTGGGCCAGAGCATTGAAAAAGTAGTATTACCCTCGCCCTTCTCTTCTCATCCCTATCCACAGATCCGCTCCAGGAAAGGTGACCAAGCCGTTACATGAATTCGAGGCTAACCTTTACCTTATATATAAATATATTGCTGAAGAAAAGGCAGTTCCTTAGCACCTAACAATGTTATCTTTCATCAAATTTGCCCGTTTTCAATAGTTCTCATCCCCCTAATTGCTGTTGATGAACTTTAGACTTTATATCAGGCAAACGTCAAAAAGAAGGCAGCTTCGAAATGTCTAGATTGCTAGTAGAGGCGACAGTATTCGTGTAGTATAACACTGGTAACCCACACAGAAACCGATCATTTGAGTTCAACATGACATCATTTTTCCTGCATCTTACGTTTGTTATGAAACGAAATTTTAATTCATTCGGACCTAACAATGTTATGCCTGTGGGACTCGGTATTGATTATAAAAGGGGGATTTTACACAAGATATCCCCACTGAGTAACTTATGACCCAGAGCAGGTGTTGGTCAGTCCTGCATTATAAAATATATGACAAGCTTACTTCACATTTTTTATGTTTTTTGACCTAAAATTTTGGCTCCACTGACGGATTTTGACAGGTTTTAGTTAAATATCAGCTCCCCATACCATCGGTAGGCGTATTTTCTCAATAAACGATTTGAATAAGTGGCTATGTTGTTTTGAGTGCCTTTATGTTTTATTTGGTGACAGGGTGTCTTGCGGAGGCACACGATCTGATGGTGGACAGCCTTAACCTATTCCACCAAGTGTATGGTCCTCTACACGCTGACATAGCAACCTGTTACAGGTAACAGTTCGTATACTTTCTTTTTCTTTTGTAAAATTTAAAATCTCTTAATTTTCTTCCGTTTGCTGCAAGACAAAATGTTTAATTTCACATGTTTTCGCAATAAAGTACATTCAGTTTGACAACATTGAGATTTTCAGAGCCTTTCATTTGGAACAGAGCTAAAGCAAAACATGACGACGATATCCATTTGACGTTCTGAAAGTAAAGTGCAATGTGAACGCAAAAAATGCCACGTCTCAGTCCTGTTTCAAACTATGAACTTTTCACTTGTTCAATCTAATGCTAATGGACAAATTCTAAAAGCGATCAAAATAGAGTTGTATCTCACTTGCTTTAGATTGGTACCTGAAAAGTTTGACAATCGAATATGCCTTTGGCTATTGGTTTATTTGTTAACTTTTGTATGCAACTTTATCCTTCAGATCTATTGCCAAACTACATTATTTAGCAGACGATGCTGTTCAAGTAAGAGCTTCTTACTTCTTGTAACTCTTTAGAGTTTTTAGGGCAAAATCCTAGATCAAAAGGACACGAGTGAGAACAGGGTTCACACGCGCCTTGAAAGTCCTTGAATATCAAAATAAAAATTTAAGGCCTTGAAAGTCCTTGAAAATTGCAGTCAGCGCTGGAAAGTCCTTGAAATTTGTAGCTAATTTCACCACTCAGATTCTAGAGTGCCTTATGAAATATTATGCTACTAGCAGAAACGTAGCAACACGTAATAGTAAAAGAACAAATAAAAACGATTAAACCTTTGATTTTGTAGTGGGCGGAAACCTTGAAAAATTGAAAATATGTTCTCGAAAGTCCTTGAATTTTTAGTCCAAAAAAGCGTACGAACCCTTTGAGAATTAATCTCATGTTCAAGAAAATTGGGGAAGGGGCTCAGAATAAAAGGGCACTGAGGACGAAAAACTAAAAAGACAAACTATTGGTATCTTAGCTCAAAACATGTGAATTTCTGGTTCCCTGTAAATTAACAGAATATGAACTGTTTATTGCTCCTGTTGCGAAATGTTTACTTTTCAAATTTGTGTCTTCGTTAAATCCCCAACTATATGAAGTGGAAATTAAAATACTCTGCGTGGAGCCACAGAAATTAGGAAAAATAAACGCTTTCTTTTAAATTTATACGAGTACTGTCATAACAATAATGACAATGACAGTGCCAGTGACAATAACAGCGACATTGATCATGATAATGATAAAGTTGACGACGAGGATATTGGATAGTGATGATGGTAATGAGAATAATAATGAAAACAATAGTGCTTGCCTTTTGTTTAATATTCAGCTGTTGCTTGTTCAAAAAAAAAATTAGTATAGTTTCGATTCTTGATAATTTTTTTAACAGAAGAATTAGCTCACGCAGATTCTGTGACTATCTCTTCAGTTGAGTACATTCTTTCTTTCTTCCTGCTCGTAAATGTTTCTCCATTCTCATGTAGGCTGTGTGCTATCAAAAGAAAGCTGTCATTGTTTGTGAAAGAATTTTTGGTGTTGATCATCCCGAAACCATCATTGCATACGTAAGTAACTTTTGAGAATATTTCTCGCGCCGATTATATAATTTTTACACTATGTAAAGGAATTAGAGGTAAAAAGGATAAAAAGTTCGCAAGTTGAACTCTTATCCAATTTTCTCACAAAGTTATTCGCTTTACTCAAATTGCAGTTCAGTTAGTACTTACTTAGTAACCATAATATCACCGAAGTACAAGAAGTATTAAATAAATTTTTCAAGTTTGAAACTTCTTTGCTACATCTTGCACCACAACTGGGAAATAATTCTTGAAAGCAGCATTAAATAGCTGGCTTGTATGGGTACCGCCATCTTGGAAGCTCTTCGTAATTTCGTGACGTCATTGCGCTGGCGGTGTTGTGAACACTGACATTTACTGACACTTGAAGTGGTACTGGAATAGGAAATCGCAATTTCAACCCCTATCTGGAAAACTCTATGACAGACTAGTCAGTGTTCAAAACTCGAGCCTCGCAATTTCTTGCAAAATTAATCGTTAATTATGTAATTAATCGTTAGAGGACTGAGAGACTAAATGGACAAAAACGGATCCCACAGGTACGACAATCTGATAGTACAATACAAATGACAGACAACCCTAAATGGACAAAAACGGATCCCACAAGTACGACAATCTAATAGTACAGTTTTAACGACAGACAACCATAAATTGACAGACTCACCAGCTGAAGAGGGAACCTCTGTTCCAAAACGTATTATAGTGAGGACACCAAAACGAACAAGACGGTATTTCAGAGCGGTTAAAAGAAGATTAATGGAAGAAGCCTCGCAATGATATCACGAGATTCATGCATCATGCAAGATATGGCAAAGAAATTTCAAACTTTCCACACAAGTTATGTGTAGTGTGAATATTAATACAAGAATAGGTCGTAAAAATGTAGAGTTCTCTTGTAATAAAACACATCTCACAGTCGTTGGACTGAAATACACCTGCCTTAAAGTTTACAAAACTGACTGTAAAATAATTGAAAATAAGTTGAAAATAATAGAATTCGTTTCTTTTTTATACAGGTGCACCTGGCGCTGTACTGTCACAATGCCAACTTGCCGTCAGTTGCCTTAACACTGATGTACCGAGCTCGTTATCTGGCGCTGCTGGTGTTTGGAGAGGGCCACCCCGACATGGCTACATTTGATGTATGATACTTAATATCATTTTTACCGCTAAAAGACGTGCTGCAGCTTCATTTGCTTCAGGATGTCGTCATTTTCAAGTGCGAAATGCCGTTTTGAAATAAATACCTAAAATACCTTGTTTCATTTTGGTGTTTAAAAGAGAACTTAAGTTGCAAGTTGTATATTTTGTTGTTTTTATGCTTGTAATAAAGTAATAACCCAAAATGGCGTCTCCATGGCTGAAAACATGGGAAGATTTTCGTCGTGTGTAGCTTTGAACTCTTACGAGTTTGTAGGGTGTGAGATAAACGCCTTTTATACGTTCAGGCGCCTATAATTTACGGTCGTTATTGTTTCTGCTCCAGAGCAATATCGGTCTGATATTACATGGGCAACGGGAGTTCAAGATCTCGGAGAGGTTCTTAGAAAAGGCTTTGGATGTACAATTGAAGTGAGTTCAAATCTATTTTGATGGTCAATTTAGTCAACAAAAACGTTTTTGAAATTGTATTGAGTGTTGTTTTCCTTTGCCTTTAAAGGTATCATGGAAAAGAAAGCATCCACAGCGCTATGAGGTAAAGAAAAGCAGCAGAATTTTGTACCTAAACCATGTTTCAAACCATTTTTTTTATGTATTATCATGTTTTTCCAGAAAATTGTTATCAGTTCTGGAAAGTCCTGGAAAATTAGCTTATTTCTGACTCTAACTCTCACGTTTTCAGTGTTGCCACAAATTCGGGCAAAAATTGGCGTCGGGGAAAGATTTCAAAAAATCTTTCGCTTCGTTTCTTGCTTGTCTGTGTCCATTTGTTCATTGAGAAACTAGCTCATCTGTGATCTTCTGTTCATTTGTTTTGTTTGATGTTACAATGATTTGTTTTAGTTTTTAAGGTCCTTGATTTTTGTTAATTTGGTCCTTGAGAGTCCTTGAAAAGTCCTGGAATTTTCTTTGACTAAAAGTGTACGAACCCTGGAAAAGAAGGAAGGTACACCAAGACCAAGGCATCAAACTTACTTTGAATCTCGGATTGTTTTCTAACAGCATTGTAGATTTTTTAAAAAAACGAATTTTTTTCGGTTCATTATTTTGAAGTATTTGATAAATAAATACAGAATCTGAAAGCAAATTTCAAAAAAAGTTTAAGTGCGTTTTTTTTCCTTAGAAAGTCAAAATTTCGCTACGAATACAATGGGCACGAGTCATCAGACGGTATGTCACAAGTGTGATAATCTAACTTAGACTGAAACTTCTGGAATCCCAGAATTTTTTTACACGATTCAATTGTACTATTTCCCGCCACACAGTACTTGATTTTCGCTTTTTTCTCGTTTCGCCATGAAGCTGTCATTTCTCTTGTGATGTCACTGAAGAGATGCTGTCACACTTTTGACGACAGAAACGCGGTCTTTTTCGCGCCCTGGATTTGCCGACCAAAAAGCTTTTCAAATATTTTTTCATGATTTCACATTGACATATCATACGTCTATATTTTTAAAACAACTTTAAAAAATTTCACTTCATTGATAGTTTAAAACTCAGAAAGCTAATTAGACTTAAAATGTTTTCAGCTTCCATCTGGTGGCAAGGGCCAAAGCATGTGTCAGTGACTTCCGCGCTGCTCTGCAAAATGAGAAATCGGCTTATGGTATTTACAAGACCAAGGTAATTTAGATCATTGAGCATGCTTCTCTTGAGCATCCATAACAGTTGAGCCACGTTATTGGTTATGTCTTTCAATTGTTCCATCTTTTTCATCCAGGGAGAATTATCAAGTCTGTTGCCTTTTATCACGTTCCAAATTAAATTCACTTCCTGTACATAATGTTTGGGCTGCACCTTTGGGCCCTTTTAAAAACAAAATGTTTAATCACTTTTAAAGTGTCTATTACGGCCTATTGGTTTTTTGTGTTATTGCTAGCTTTAACTTAAATTAATAAGTATTCCGAAAATTTGTTTGCGTTTCCACTACTTGTTCACTACAAAATTGAGCTTCAAAGTTGCCCGGGAGTTGCTAAGTCTGGGTCCAGAACAGGCCGTGACATCACTTCAGGTATTGTCCACTCTCCATTTCACTGTTTCATTGTATTTCCATGCAAACCTGTTCATTTTTCGGTTTGTTTATGCCAAAAAATGATCAGGCTTGTAAAGTTGACTCAGCTTTCCATCCTTCCGAGGTCGTTAAAATGAGTACCAGCTTCTGCTGGGGACTAGCCTGTGACAGATTAGTGTCCCGTCCAGGGGGAGTCAATGACTCTCATCCGCTTAACACTACAGAAACTGGGGATAAGCACCGGCTCCAATGGGCCACTTGGCTCGTAAAAGGATTTAGCTTTTTGTATGGAAATAAAGTGAAACACTAAAGTAAACTGATGGGAAGAATAGACACTTCCTGAAGTGACGTCATGAACCCATACTTACCAACTCCAGGTCATCTTCGCTGGGTAGCCTTCTACGCATTCTAGAGATACCAAAATCAGAAAAAAACGCTGTTCACCTTAGAAACTTTATATAAACATAGTGAAATGTTATGTACAGTTTGTTTGAAAAATTATATAAAGTAAAACATTTATGATGCATTTTATGAAACACTGAAAAAAATACCGAAATTGTCCAACAGTTGTTTTCTTTTTTGTTGTGTATCTTTGACAGATTTTTTTTTCAACTTCACCAATGTAATACCCAAAGCGAATGGTTTGGCCAGTACTTAAGGCCAACAGACCATATTCGTGATAATGTTATAATAGCGTTTTCATGCAAAATAACGAGGCATGTTGGCTGAAATTTCACTGCGATTACATGCAAAATTTCAGCCCCGTTTTACCAGCTGGAAACTCCAGGTGCAAACCGGGCTGGAAAGTTTGGCCCGGGCTTGCTTCATGTAATCGGAAATTCATTTTTATTACCATTTGCCAAAGAGACCAGGCTGGAGTTTCATCCCCCCCTAAACGGGCTGAAATCTCAGCCTGGGCTGAAACATTCCATGTAATCGGGGCCTAAGTTGCTAGGTTCAGCATAACAAACATTCATAAATAAACATGAGAGAACAGACACATAACATTTTTCTGAACTGTTAAAACAGCCAAAAAAGAGTCAAAACTCCCGCGATTGCATTTCACCACCACGTCTCACTTTGATGTCGTACTGACGTCATCAAGAGTTAGGGTTGTTATTGAATGAGCCAAGGTGATATCACAACACGGGGATCACTAAACTTCCCTTTTCTGCACGTGTGTGTGTGGGTTCCTTTTAAGTCCAATCCCGCCCTACCCAGCATTCATAATTCATTCGTTTTTTCTTGCTCCAGTTTGGCGAGAATGATCAAAGAACTAAGGAGAGCTCTGAGTACCTTCAACAATGCACACAGCAGGCGGTCCTAATTCAGAAGAAGGTAAGTAGCTTGAACCATTCAGTAAAAAAATATTGATATCGAGTATGACCATAAGGCCTGGTGATCTTCTCACTGTCCATCCATGGACCCTATCACTCCCATCAGATGCGAGGTTTGCCGATGCGATACTCTAAGGAATGTGGAGTTAATTACAGAGAATGATTAGCACAAATCCGAAATTACCCCAAAAGTTTGTTTGAAAATTTAAACAGTAAAAACTGTTTGAATTATACCATACCCTTTTGATCTCGGGGATGGATGCAGTTTAAATAGGTATCGTAAGAATGAGATGAAACAAAAGCAAATTTCCCAACAGTTTCCTGGTGACTACTCGTTTTGAATTTTCTTGGAATCGCAACAAACAAGAGAATATCATACTATTATTTTAGCAAAACTGATCCCCAGGCCTCGCACGCTTCGCATCCCTCACTGGCTTGGCACATGCATCAGACATTACTGCACGAAGAGTCCAATAGGCTCTTCTCATGCCAGCATTACATTGTAAAATATTCCACATCTCAAAAATCGGAATTCATCGTCAAAGTTGTCACATCAATTATAGTAAATTATAGTAAAAGTACAAAGTTTTGATGAGAGTGGCCTAAAATGGGCGAAGATATGGATATTTGAAGCTAAGTGTTTTTGTGGAGTTTTTGCAACAAAATTTATGTGTTTAGCATGATAACGAGTCTTGCAGGGCGTGCAATGCTCTTCCACCATACATTTCTTTGTAAAATTTCTCAGATTTTTGGGGCTATGTTTTTCAACAGTCGCAGTTCTACTAATACAGATGTGACGAACGTGATAATAAATTCATTTTTTGAATAAATCAAACATTTCCTTATGTAACGGTAAGCGTGAAATGGGTCTATTCTACACATACTTTCCATTCTGACAACTAAAGTCATTTGTTGCAGTTGAATGAATTGGCCGGCAAAGCTGCCTCAAAAGACAAAGGTGGAGCAACTGATGTGCAAGTAAGTAAACTAACTTTAAAAAGAGTTTGTTCCAAGGAAGAGCTGATGGTTGTTATAACCGTTGTGGTGATAACCAGTAATTTATAAATTTTGAGTTTGGTTTACTAGTTAGCAACTAAACTCTTAAAGAAATAATGTTTGAGAATAAACATAAGTTCATTTTTTCATTTCCTCTTCAGGTGCATGATATTGGACCCGGCCCAGATATTTCTCAGTTGATGGGTCTTATCAGCTTTAAAGGCGACCCAACGACACCGACAAAGTAAGAATGAGGTGTTCAGGATTTTTTGTTGTATAAACGCTGTTTAGGACTTAGCTGATACAGAATAAAAATAGAACAACCTGTTTTTCATTTATCTTGGTTGCTCATGTTGCACCTTTGT
Source organism: Palythoa mutuki (assembly GCA_027575235.2). Classification (NCBI taxonomy): domain Eukaryota; kingdom Metazoa; phylum Cnidaria; class Anthozoa; order Zoantharia; family Sphenopidae; genus Palythoa; species Palythoa mutuki. Next base: position 11,285 of record JAODFW021612855.1, read on the forward strand.
CTGCTCAAACTGTTAACTAAAGTACCAATATTGCGACAGAAGTTTGCAAGGTTATCATCAAAAGAACATCCGGTTTGACTGTAATTTGTATATGTCATGTTTTATCACATTGTTGACCAACAGTTTAGAAATCAGGCATAAGTTTTTCAATTGCAAAATGCTGAGACCAGGATTGTAAGACCGGGTATAAAGTCGTTTGGAAAACTTGATAACTTCTGGCAAATGGAATTGTTTTTTCTATCAGGCATGTTTAAGTTTGAGAAGTCTAGTTTACCGATTAGATATATATTTTTTTAAACAAATCTATCTTCATTAAGGCCTAAAATCACCAGTATTTTTATATCTTTTGAAAATTGGGCAAGAACCAATGAGTACGTGATGTTGTCGAAAATCTTATCAAAGTCATTCCCTCACCTCGCTTTAGTACGTATGTTGAGATGCGTCTCCAAAACACCTAATTTCCAGTTTGAAAACTGCCGTTTTTACTCTTTACTGTTCCTAAATTTTAAAATTTATCTAGCTTCAACGTTCTTTATATGTTGTTCAGTCAGGTCATTGTCTTTCATGCTGTTCAGGCAATTGTTTTTCATGTTAGAAGAAGCAGTGTTGAAGGGTTTTTATCTGTCTTGTAGACCCGCTGGCGAAGAGGGGAGCACTCAAGAAGAGTCAATGGCCTGTGATTAGAAAACATCACTTTTATTCCGTCCAGTGTCACTGCCCAGTGGTCAGAATTTAAAACCTTTTTATTTAACTAATGGGCCTTAAAATATGGATATTATGGAGGATCAGGAAGAAGCATTTTTCACGTGTGTGTAAACTTGCGGTTTGTTCCCCAGAGGGTGTTTAACGCGGTCGACTGACCATGCTCGTGGTGTCTACAAATTGAAATGGCTTAGCTACTTGCCTTGGTGTTTTATCATGATTTAAATGGCTTTTATAGCAACGAAACAATATAAATAACTAAAGCAGTGAGTTGCGCCAGTCAAGGTATACCGCAAAACGATGATCGGAGTTCACAGATAACATCGTCACAAGAAAACATCGACAGACATCATTATGGCAAATCCCCAATTAGGCAGTGTTGTAGAAAACGCAAACTCCGTTCTTAGTCAAGGATGACGCGACGTTTCTTATAAATTTGACATATCTAAAGCTCCTTTATGTTGTGTCAGGGCGATTCTTACGTTTAACTTTCACTCGCCGATAAATTCTGCTCTTGTTTTCAAAACTTTTTCCCTTCAACGTTTTTTGATACTCTCACAAAATGTTACATTATTTGATATGTTGTTAATTGGAACTTGTCTTGACTTTTTAGCTTTTTTCTTCAATTTTTTGCGTGCTGAATTTTGTCATTAACAAGAGAAGACGTAAATTGTCCACACGTTAAACTTCAGTGGCGAGAATTGTAAAGACTGGATGGAGACAGCACAGTTTATAACGATTAGACGTTCTCTCTTCTATTCCCGTGTCCACTCAGAATGAAAGCAGTGTTTGCAGAATGAAAACGCATCAGTAATCACGTACTGTTAGGCGAGGGTACTTCTTTCTAGTTACATCGCACCACATAGCACTGTTTTTCCAAAATGGTGTTCGTTCACATTTCGAAATCAGTATTTTTTTAACAATGCCTTTCCATCACGTTTACATTGTCATAATCACTTGGTTGAATAACTTCATTCGGCTGCCCAACTTGTTGAAATGTTTTGGTTTCCTTAGGCGTTTGGTGCGGGAAGATCATTATTTTCTTAGTATTGGGGTAAGTTCATATTTTTTCCAGAATTGTTGTGGGTTTGGCCTATTATCGTTCAAAATGGCGAGATTTATAATGGGAGAAATGACTGTCCAAGTTAGCAATTTGCCACTTCAGGAATGACTGAAGGACTGGGACGGTTATCCGGACAGTCCCAGAAAGCAATGCTGCAATTGCTTATTCCTTATGGTATTGTTTACAGAAGTGTAATATACAAAAATATTGTATGAATAGATAAATCTTTGCTGACGTCATCGTTTACATTGTGCCTCATGGGCATGCGGCTTGAGGAGAAACAACCAAAATGAAAATACTTGAATTTGAAACTTCAGAAAGGAAAAGATATTGAGATAAGCGACCAAGATTTCGATTCTATACATGCAGTTTAAAAAAAGATATCGATGCAAAATGCGAAACCAGTGAGATTGGGGGGTGGACG
>JAODFW021613875.1:0-13469 GCA_027575235.2 Palythoa mutuki
ATGTTATATGGCCTTCCTACTTTTCACTGATGTCCTTTTTTTAAATTTTGCGAACTCTTACTTGGAGTTAGTTTTGCCTTTATACCAAGCGTTGCGAGCATTTCTAAACAAGAGAAAAAATACACCTATTGCAGGTGAGAAAATCATGTCCTGATATGTGTGATATGGGAGTCTAAATAGTGTTGCAGTATTGTCCAGCCCTTTTTCTTTCAATAAATGATATAAAAAATCTGGGTGAGCGTGAGGCGCGCCGACAGTTAAAAATTTAACAGAGGTCTTCTCATCAAAATTTCATAATATGTTGATTTCGAAAAACGCCTTTTTATCAGCATTGTTATACGGTATAATTAAAATTATTCAACCAAAGATAAACAAACAGTCCGATTCACACTTTTTTATTTTTTCAAAGGCAATAAGTTGTATCTGTTGTAAGATACAACGACAGCAAGAGAAATTTCGACTGTATTTGTCCGCGAATTAAACATACTCTTCGAATCTAGCTTTGCGTGACTGAACATGCACGTTTGTCATTACTCATTGCGGCACAACGCGATGTTAATTCGAGTAAGTAAGAGTTCGCAAAATTCAAAAAAGGACATCAGTGAAAAGTAGGAAGGCCATATAACATCTGATAGCTTTTCTTTTTTTCTGTCATTGCGAAGTGGCCGAATACGAGCGCACTGAAAATCATAAAATTTACGTGTGATTTTTGCATATTTAATTAAGGAAAACCCGTATTTTCGTTTTTCCCAGATTTCTCCAAAACTGAGCATTTCGAGAAAGTTTAATTAATATTTTCGAAAATAGTTCCTCAGACTTGTCAATCGGGCAAAGTATCAGAAATTTCGATTTTTGCAAACTGTCCGGTGATCCTCGATATTTACAGACAGGCGCTCTTAATAGGTTTTAATGTTTTTAGAGTTTTTTAGTGTTTCTATATTTAAATGTAAAGCACATTAGATCATTTCTGCATGTTTTTGCATCATATAAATATTGTCATTGCGAAGTGGCCGAATACGAGCGCACTGAAAATCATGAAATTTACGCGTGATTTTTGCATATTTAATTACGGAAAACCCGTATTTTCGTTTTTCCCAGATTTCTCCAAAACTAAGCATTTCGAGAAAGTTTGATTAATATTTTCGAAAATAGCTCCTCCGACTTGTCAATTGGGCAAAGAATCAGAAATTTCGATTTTTGCAAACTGTCTGGCGATCCTCGATATTTACAGATGCTCTTAAGAACTATTAATCAAAGTAAAAAAAATTCTTAAAATTCTGCAAATTGATTAACGATAAGGGAATAAGCACTATCCAGTCTTTGTATGCATTGCACAACATACATTGTGGGTGCTCACGATTGTTACGAACGGGTTTTCTTACAGAAATAAAGATAACGGTAAATTGTCATGACGTAGGAGACAAGTTTAGTAAGCGTGGATTGCCAAGTGCGATGCATTGCTTTGACAATCCTGTACACAATTATTTTTGCATGAAGTAAATTTGACTCTGTTATAGTTGTAATGCTAATACAACAATTTACAGTTTTCAATACCGCTTTAGGAAGCAGACCATTCTCGCTGGTTCCATTTGACTTCCAGGTTTTTCCAATCGTTCCTCTAAAGAAAACTGATGCTGCGGTAAGAGGGAGGCGTGATGAGATATGTGGTCTTCTGTTACTTTCAAGAAGTGAATGAAATCTTTCATTGTTAACTGGTGATTCTAACATTTCACTTGAGTCTGGATACTTGAACTGAGTACCTGTCAACACACGACTCAGTACCTCTCCATTTCCCTGGAGAACGGAGAAAAACAAAAACATATGTTAAAAATCAGGTGTGTGCAAGAAAAAGTTAAAGCCAACTGTCTTTTATGATGGTGAAAAATTTGATCTGTGGTTTATCGAACTCGTTAAGGCTTCTATATACCTATTCAATTTGGGTACGCATTTATGGGATTTTAACCGAGTCTCCCACTAGAAAAGCTTCAACTATAAATAAACTAGTTCAGCAGATCAGTAAAAGGAGGGACTGAATACTAGATACTGTACATTTCAATCGAGAAAATATGATGTATCATGATACCCCGTTCCATTGCTTTTTGCAGTCGAAAAAAGATCCTGAACTGTAACAAATTTTTTCGATGGTTCGTTCGTCCATTTTTGGAAATACGTACTTTGCTTGAGCATGAAATGCAGCACACCTCGTGTATTTTGCTCCATGTTCAGTGGCAGTTCACAGCTTGTTATAGATGATGAAATGGCTCGTTGATTCTTTCAGTTCTACAACTGGTTCAAGATGTGCTTGGACAAATTTAGACCATTTTTGGAAACTTCAAATGTTCTGAATGACGTTTTTGTGTCTACGTACTGCCATTATCATGTAAACTATGTGGATAAAATACTTTCGCCGAAATCCAATTGAAAATACAACCAACAGTTGGACACCTAAACTACTTGAACTGAAACGTTTCATCTCCTGAAGTATATTGCCATTAAGTCAGTACCACTAACCTTTTCAAAGATTCCCTCAATCAAAAGTCTGAGTAAGCACATGCGACAAGTTTCATCTTTGCCTAGTTGCAGCAGATACCTTTTACATAGCTCAGTTTGCGTTATGAGGTCTGTATAATATATAGGACAAATGAAGCAGGTTAGCAGTTAAACTATTAATTACAAATGCACCTTGCTACAACCGCCAAATCAAGTGAACTTTAACAGAGTTCCAAATAATACTTATGTTTCTGCACTCTGCTGATTTCAGCTAAATTTCTCTCTGCAGTAAGTGTGCAATTTTAGACAGTGATTTTTCTCTTGCGAGAAAAGAAGACTGGAGGTTTTTGATTTCCAGTCGCACGCTATCATTCATGTTTAGGCCTAACTGTACGGTTAATTTCAATTTTATTAGGTGCGCCAAGAAAAATCTAGTCCCAAATGGTCGCTAACTTTGAGCCCTGTTTATAGCTACGTGAAACTTTATAAATTAGCAATGACTACTGAAACAAGTAAATGACTCAGAAAAAATCTGAGCTCTAATTGAGAATCGAACCCAAGACCTCCCGTATCCCAGGCCGATGCTCTACCACCGAACTACAAGAGCTTCTACTGGTGAGCGAGGTCATGCAATGATATAATGTCTACAAATCAGCTTCCCATTGAGTTGCTGTCACGTTCAGTACACTGAATCTGTCGTTTTGTTTCTGAAAATTGCTACATATTTACTGCTATGTTGACCTTTTAATTAATATAATCAAATCAAATTGTCCTACGAAAGTATTTCTTGCTCAAATGCAAAATTTCTGAAACATAAAAGTAAAGAATGCAACGAACAGCGTTTCCAATCTTTTAATTTCTGATCACAATCTAACAATTTGCATTAACTTAGTTCATACTGCTAGTTTTAGGTAAAGAAAACTTTAACGATTTTGGGATAGCATTACCACGGAATGACATCTGCCATAACCATCTTTTTGATGATTTTTTTTTTTAAATTGAACACCGCGAATGGTCAAAGAAAACCATCTTTTGTATATTTAGCTTGCTATTATTTTTGCTTCCACAATAAAACAATACAATACAAAATAATACATTACAATACAATAATATACGATAACATACCATACATACCATACAATAGAATACTATGTACTTTATTTTGAGAGGGTAAAAATATGGTAACACCGCAGAGGAGTTTTTAACACATGGCCTTTATACAAACGCAATTCACTGTGAAAATACATTTAGAAATTAAGCGTTAACCACAACAGAAACTCATCTTTTATCTCCCATTTATCTAGAAACATTTTACGGTAGGAAAAATATAAAAGCCGGCCACACAGTTGTGCCTTACCTTTGCTTAGCTTGTCCTGCTTAGCCAGTTGATGTAATATCTTGAAGAAGAAGCTGACGAGAGATCTACACGTATTTGCGCTGGATAATGCAGACGGAAGAGAAGGTCGATCTAATGCAAACAACAATTCCATTGCCTTGTTTGAAATTTCGCTTTGTGAGCTCTCTACCAGTTTGGTAAAAGTTTCGTAGTGGAGTAGGAGGTGTGCACTTAATTTGGTCCTGGTAAAGGTAGCGAGTGTTACAGCATTCAGTTAGTAGAGTTTTTAACTAAGTATATGTGTTAAAATGGCGATGGCTGCGTTGGTGTAAATATAAGTTTGACAACATAGAGGCGAGAAGTAAAACAACATTTCGGACTATAATCCTTCTTCATACTTTACCCTGAAGAAGGACTACAATCCTAAACATTGTTTTAATTTTCGCCTCTACGGTGTCAAATTTAAACTTAAACTTTCACTGTTTTTAAATAGTGGTTAATTGAATCATTACACGCGCGAATAATAACGGCACATTCGGACATCTGCTATTCGTAAATCAACTTCAAAAAATGCATTTTTTCGGCTTTGAAGCACATCTTCTTAGAGACAGATAAAATCTCATCTTTCTGCAGTATCAAAGAGAAAGTAGTCGAAATTTTCCTCAACCCACAGTGACACAGCCAAAGAGGAAACTACGTAACTAAAGTTACTCCGATCCTTAAGGTGGAAACAGTTCAAGGAAATTAGTGATGATCTTCGATCCCGATATATTCATAACGTTTCCTGCTAGAAGGTTTGTAATTGTTCTGCTAATTCAGGAGTTAATCTTACCTGATAAGTTTAGTTACGTTTTCTCATTCCCAAAATGTAAAAGTTCGTTTTGAACGAAATTGCTGCCAAACTCTTAGGAAGAGCAAGTTAAGCGAAAACGTTTCTTTTTTCATCAAAAATTTTACTGACAAAGACAATTTGTAACAAATGTTTTACATACCTCGGTAGATCCAACTTTTCTTCTGCTTGAAGAATCCGTAGAAAATTCTGAAGCGCCGGTAGGACCTGTGATATATTTACTAGCTAAGTCACGTGCTGCCAATTTGTACTAGGTGTTCAAATTATTTCATAATTGAACTCGAAGTCGTACAATTACCCACGTTCAAGTGACATAAAACGTCAAAATAAAGAAAAAGTTAATTAACAACTACTGTACCAGGTTGACTATGATAGCGAGAATAATCATGGCCGAGGTTTGTTTGGCTGAGGCAGATAATACAAACAGAGGCAATGATAATTCTCGAATACAATAATTGTTTTATTATGCATTTTTCGGCAAAAAAGCGGGTGCGCTCAAACTAATTTCGGTGTAACAAAAATGTACTATAAATAGCTTGCCGTGCGCCATTGCCACTTTTGTTGAATGAAAAGTCTTTCTGTTTTAGTTGGCGTACGTTTTGTCTTCCAAAATAGCAAAAGTAGAGCATAACTTAAAAATAAACTTTGTGTTTGAGATTTCCGTGATCACAATCACTAATAATGCCATTTTTCACATGGAGTTTTTTTTATCAATTTCAGAAAATACCGGCTTTAAAAATAATTTAAAATGCTGGCGAGCGCTTCTCTTGTTTGAAGTTCGGTTTGGTATTTTTTAAATACTCAATAAAAACTTTTATGAGGGACTGGTGCTTTTTTGTGTTGATAGAATCTTTACTGTCAACAAAGCTTTCCAAATCCTCTTCCGATAACGAGGAAAACCTTTTCATCGACTTTCTCATGACAAACCCAACAAGAAACCGCTCGTTTGAAAACCTTTTTCTGTAGATTTGACACGTCTCATCTCCAGTCTTAAGTATATTGTCTGTTGGTATGACGTCTCATCTGCTGTGATAAATGTATTGTCTGTAGGTATGACGCAATGGAAACGACGCCTGCAGGATTTAGCTGTGTGTTTGTAACCAATCAGAATTTCAATAGTAACTTCAATGCATAATATATAATCAGTTTCACACTCTGAATGGACAAGACGAAAAATCACGAAAACGGCAATTTTCGGCGAAAATTTGCATAAACATAGAATAACTTTATTATAAAAATCAGACACATCAACGTTTGAAAAAACCGGCACGTCTGCAGAGAGTAGTGCGCGAACTAAAAACGCTTCTGGTCACTTTTCTTCCGTGAATGTCCTTCATCAATTATCTGACACAGCCGACATAATTCTTGAAGTCATTAACTAAACCACACACTGAAGAAGGAACAATTGCCGAATGATCCCAAGTTTGTCAAAACAAAAATGTGGCTTAGCTCACCACATGTAATGTAAGACTAATGCTGAGACTGAGCATCTGAGCCATCATGGGCATAGACAATTTCATTATAAATCGCTAACATGAAACACATTACTTTACAGTAAATTTCATTACCAGTATTAAGCAGAAAACGCTTTGACAAACCTTCAAGACTCGGGTGTGAGTTGAGGCGGATTTCACTTGAACCATGCATTTCTCCAATGAAGAGGATAACACAGAAGGGAAATACCATTCTAACTCACTTTGAAATTGGGTGAACAAACAAAGCTAGAAAAAAGAACACGCCGTAAATAAACTTTGCTGGAAACATTAAGGAATAAGTAATGCTGCAGTTCTACAAAAGTTCTACTTTATACTTTTGAAATGCCATGATTACTGAAATGAAATATGACAATTTTGAGTACAAAAACACGTTATCCTTTATTCATTTTTTTAAAACAGAAATGTGCTCTTTTGAATATGAATTTAAAGCAAATATAATCGCAAATAACGGTGGTATGGTTGTCTCAGTGGTAAGATCTCTGCCTTCCAACCATAAGGACCCGAGTTCAAGCCAAAGCTCAGGGGAGAATTGAACATTTGGGCGACCTTCTTTTCTGCCAAAGCTGACTCAGCTTTCTATCCTCCCGAGGTCAGTAAAATGAGCTCCAGCTTCTGCTGGGGGCTAACCTGCGATGGATTAGTGTCCCGTCCAGGGAGAGTCAGTGACTCTTATCCACTTAACCATACAGAACTGGAAAAAAGCACCGGCTCCAATGGGCCACTTAGGCTCATAAAAGGATTTAGCTTTTTAAGTAAGCTATTAGTACATTATTAACGGTATACACTGGGTAGGGAACAGCTTTCTGTTATAATATGCCACTATGCTTTCAAAGTAATTAGTAAATTGGTTTTTAAAATGCTAAACATTAACGCACCGACTCTGATGTCTTTCCATGTAAAAGGATGTGTGACAGTATCTCTGACGCAGTTGGTTCTCCAGTGTGAACAGCAGCAAGCATAAGAATACGAAACAGCCAGGATAACCTGTCACAGCATGCATAATTATGAGTTCAGACACAAGACTAACAGATTTGTTTTAATGAGCAAATTATGTATGCGATTTATAAATGATGGTAACAGAACTTCGTGACATGCAGTTGGGGCTGAACAATACAAAATGCCAGGAGTGGCAACTGCTAATGATGACGGTTGTCAACAGTTCAGGACTGTTCCAAATTTTATTACGTAAATAAATTCACTTTGCAATCTTGAAACTAAAATTGCACCTGAAATTTAAAAACGTACCTTGCTTTGATTTGACTGACCAAGTATCCCGCAAGCAGAAATGTAAGTGGTAAACAAAACGATGCAATTTAAATAACTCAAATTAGTAGAAGCCTACTATAAGCTAATGGTCTATCACAAATCCTGCATTCTAACTGACTACTTCATGGAGGTCTATTTTGTGACTGACCATGCTTGCAAATTAAAGAAAAAAGGCAGAGCAATTTGCAGAATACTGTTCAATAATGGTTCTAAGTATATTAGTGTAAATTTCATTTAATTTCAGGTATTTCTGTTCAAAAAAAGAAAATAAAGCAACAAAATTAGGAATGAAGATACATCACGGTAAGAATATATTAAAAGGAAAAACATCGGAAAATTTTCATTCCCATCTGCATTAAAGCAAATTCTCAATTCGCCCTTTATAAATGATTTTTGAAAGTCCATTTATCTACAGAAGTTCAGAATTAGACCACATTCATAACTACAAAAGAAGATATGCCAAAAGAAGAGATTAATGAGTGCCCTTCAAGTTTTTATGGTGCTGCTAAACATAAAGACGGGAAAGGGGTTAGATCATACCACATCTGTATGAGACCGGTAGCACCTGGACATTCTAGGGCTAAGCAAAGAAAGATGAAACACATCTGGTTTGACAAGAGAGGATCATCACTGCATGATTCCGTGAGCACTTCCAGAAGATCACCATCATGCAATGCTATGCCCCCACAAACCTTGCCCTCCCAGACACAAAAGAAGAGTTCTACAGCCTGCTGGAGAGTGTGATGAAGAAAATCCCGAAAAGAGACATGGTCATCTCCTTTGGATACTTCAATGCAAAGGCCGGCACCACGAACTCTAACATCGAGAACATCATGGGAAGACATGGCCTTGGAGAGAGGAATGAGAATCTGTGATTGAATTTTATGAAGAAAGTTAACTAGGGATTGGAGGAACCCTATTCAGCCACCCCACCATACAGACATCCCACCAGGAGAAGAACGGGACATCAACATAGACCAATTTACGAGGGAAGAGATAATATATCAGACCAAGAATGGGAAAGTGCCTGGACCAGACAACATACCAGGGCTGCAAATAATGGCCGGTCAACGGACAATGTCCGGTCAGAATTGGGTATTGACCGGACAAATCTTTGGATGACTGGACATGTTGTCCGGTCACTTACCGACTCGTCAAGAGAAATTTTAGTTTTTAACTATTTGATAATTATGAGGGGCAGCATTCATGTTTCCGAGAGAAGAAAAACGAATATGAAACTAGACAAACTAGTGGTCGAGAAATTCCCGGTTTTCGCAATTTCCACGATCCTTTCAAGTCCTGTCGCGACCGCGATTTTGAAATCGAAACACGACCTCACTCGGAGTTCAAAAATAAATAACCGAAACCGCAATTTCACAGTTTGAAATCGATACTTCTAATTCAGCGTTCAAAAACAAAGATTCAGAGGTTGTAATCTTCACTTTCGATTCGAAGATCAAAAGCGAAATAGCATATTCAGAGTTTGAAGTCGACACCTTCAAAAGCGAACAGTATTTTGCGAGTTTGAAATTGACTTGGAATTCGTATAATTGTGAAATTCAAAACCAAAGGTCAAAAGGTGGCTCTCCTCGGGTTTTGTACACAGCACACGTCATGATAAATTGCATAATTACAGAACACGCCATGGAGATGCTCTCTGATTCACAGACGCTAGTAACAACCGTTAAATTGAAACGACCGAACGTCTGCACGCACCCTAAGCAGTCAGAGAAGACATTTTTTATTGCTAAGATGGATTGTGTTAAATGTGCGCGTAAAGGCATTAAGTACCGTTGCATTGGCTGTAAATCGCCCATTTGCAATGTATGCTCCACCCCTTGTACAGAGGAAACGCCAGGGTAATCTGAAGAAACGTATTGTGTTGGAAAGTGTGACGAATGTCAGCATGGCCGTAAGAGAAAGCTCCCTGACTAGCCCACGGCAGAAAAATCTCAGCAATCCAGCCTCTCCTTTTATTTTACCAAGAGAACAAAAACACCTGCAGCTACAACGGAAGCACCCTTAAGTTCACAGCAGCAGCTCCCTCACGATTGCAATCCGTTAAGAGCCTCGAGAGAAACAAACGTTCACCCTTAAGCAGTTGTATCAGCCACTCCATCTGCTAAGAAAACGAGGGACCTAACTGTTGCAGCAGCAAATCGATGAAAAACAACATCCTTGGCTGATCACTTAGGAAGGGAGTGGCTCGTAATAAATGCTGACAAGGGAAATCATGTTATCAGTCTAAATTGTTCTGTATGCAAAGCTTATGCTGGGCTTTCACTGGTTCAACCAACCTTCGTGTAAGTAATGCCGAAGATCATGCACGGGGTGAGCCTCACAAGAGGGCATTAGATTTGCACTTAAAAGGAAGTAAGACGCAGAGTGCTTTTGAAAGGGCTGAGGCAATGAAAGCATCAAACGATGCAGGGCAGCAACTCGTCACATCTGACATTCAAAACATGCAATCAGCCGATTTTGCAAAGACAAAAACAAAATTTGAAACTGCCTATTTCATAGCAAAAGAAAAAATGCCGCTTTTGAAATACCCTCAAATTTTGAAGCTGGAAGAAAAGCATGGTGCTGATGTTGGGATAGCATATCGGAATAGACAGAGTTGCACTAATTTTATCAACTGCATCAGGGAGGAACTGGGAAAAAGATTCCAAGATAAGATATCTGGTGCCAATTTCTTCAGTGTTCTGACTGACGGCTCTGAGAATGCTTCAGTGTCAGAAAAAGAAGCCATTTTCGTCCAGTACTTTGAGAAAAATCCACCTGGAAAAGATACAGGTGAAGTTGTTTCAGCATTTCTAAGGTTGGTAAACATACATTCTCAAAACACTTTTTATATTTACAAAAGTCAAACTCTCATTAATTTTAGTATTCCTATTTGGTGCAGCCTGAGTGTATTTTTATTGAAGTTTCTAAAGTAGATACTAAAAATGTGAAACAAAGAGAAGGTTGGTTGCAGCCTTCAGGAATCAACAATAGAGAAGAATTTATTTGTTTAAAATACAATTTATTTGTTAAAAATACAATTTAGTTGGGCGGTTTAGTTATTCATATATTTTTTATCTTATTAATACCACATTTTACTTATAGTTTTGTCAGACTAGTCTACTACACACGAGGCTTTTAATCCGCTTTTTAACCACGTAAGTATTGTAGCTGGGAAACCTCAAAGGCATGCTTTAGGCGTTTAAATGCGCCAAGCTGTGTTAATGAGTATTTCTTTGAATGCCACCAAACCTTCACATGTGGTCAGTCTTGGTGCATTTGAGTCCCTCCATGATCAAGCCATCTTAATCTTTCATGCCGTGCAGTTAATTTTATGAAACGTCTCAAAAACGGTGCCAATGAACAATTTTTCGTCACTGACAGGGTTTAAGCCTTCTATGCCCTTATCATGAGCTCAGGCACCCGCAAGTCGTCAAAATACTGATCAAAACAGCGAATTTCCTGAAAAAAACAATTAATGGCGAACTGGAGCTTACTAAACAAAGTGGATAAATGGCGGGATGTGTCACACGTGATGCCCTGTCCAGCTCCCTTCATTTTGCTTCCAGTGCGAAAGTTAGTTTTCAATACCCTCCCCCCCCCCATCCTCTGGTTTGGACCAAAAATGATTCTTTTTAGGTTTAGTTCCCCAATAATTGGGTTTTTTTATGTCAATTTGATTGTTTCATAGAGTAAAGTCCCAATTCTTAGTTCCATTTTAGTCTTCCTTAGATCCAGGCAGATTAAAAAACGAATGAAAAAATGGCTTTACAAGGGATGTAAAGATACAGGTATTTACTACTGCTTAATGCTTCTTGACCCATACCAAACAACTTGAACTTTCGTATTCATCATTCCTGAAAGTATGTTACTTAATGAATGGTATACCCCTTTCATGATAACCGTACCGAAATTAGCTTCGAAACATCTACGCCAAAACATACTGATGTAGCTGTAGCGATGAAGCGATGCTGTGTAGCGATGAAGCTGTGTAGCTACGTAACTGTGCCTTAATTTTTTTGCGAGTTCAGCCTCAATTTGTTCTTATTTCTGTGTGCGGTTTTGATTGAAGAAAAAACAAAATAAAACAAGGTATTAGAAAATGAAATGCCTTGCGCCACACATTTATTGTATGGCTCAATTTAGATGCGAACTACCTTCATTGTTTGTTGAGCAGTCTTTACTTTTTTTGCGAGTTCAGCCTCAATTTGTTCTTAATTTGTTCTTATTTCTGTGTGCAGTTTTTATTGAAGAAAAAACAAAATAAAACAAGGTATTGGAAAATGAAACGCCTTGCGCCAAACGTGTATTCTAGTTTTAAATTTAGATGCGAAATACCTTTATTGTTTGTTGAGCAGTCTTTACAGTGAACTTTTATGTTTTATGCTGTATCGCTAAGTTTTAGTCAATTTTCTGCCACAAAATCTTTCTTAGTTATCAAGCCTCAGCCCGAGCTTGTTCTTAAATTGTTCTTAAATTTTGGCAAATTTTAACCTCGCTGTTCTTAAAAAGTTGTTCTTATAAAAAAAGTCGTGTGTATAAGATGGAGATCTCAGGTCTCACTCAACTCGATTGAATCTCACGCTCTCACGCCGAAATTAACAATCCTCACGCACTGACACTTTTCTACCGGGTAACACTATAATCACTATGTATTGTTGTTTGAGTTTCAACTTGAAAACTGGCTATCGCAGTGCTTGCTTGGAAACCCTAAATGTTCATGGTTTTAAGAAACTGGTGCATTTCCAGGGATCAAAATATTTCCGGGAAGGCATGTCCTTTGGGCGCTCGCTCGGCCAAAAATCTCACTCTTTGAGAAAGTCTCAATTTGAGAGCTGTGCATAAGAAAACTACAAGATGCTACCAGTAGAAGTGTAAAGTGCAGCGAACTAGGGCTCAAACAATTCAGTTTATTGTTGGTTATTTGGGCACTGACAATTTTTCCTTTGTAGTGCTCATCCTAGGTATGTCGGTCTGTTTGTACGAGCCAACGGGTGTGCCGCATCATAATGATACTTAAGGAGGCATTCTGGTTTAACACAACTTTTTGACGGCTGTTAGCGTTACTTTTTATATCACAGTGCCTACTTTGAAATTTTGAAAATCCTATTACATTCACAGACTGAATGCAAAGGAAGCATCTTGAATATTTTCGGATTTTTCGGATTAGATTTAGGTGTTAATATAAGTTTAAGGCGGGGAGATTAGTATAGTTTTAAAGAATAAATTTGATTTTTGGGATTTTAAGAGAAGTTAAAAAGTTAATTTTGAAGTTAATATTTGATAGATAATCGCAAACCCGTCCCCAAACCAAAGCTGCGCAGTCGCGCATGGACAGGATTTTTCAGGAGGGACGGTTTCGTGCTTGTCCTAAAACAATTCCCTCTTGAAATTTCCTTCTTAACTCTTTCACTATCTACTTAATGCAACTATCGCACCACGAAGTAAAACCATCGACTTGCTTGGCGACATAATTGGTCAAGAAAAACGAAATATGCTCAGTAGGAAACTCCTTAAACCCTCCATTAGATCAACTCAACAGATACATTGAAGGCTGAAGCAAGACGGAAAACAAATTCATCAGAAAAAATTTGATACTTACCACTGATCGATCCGAAGCAACCGATCCAAAACGCACACAGCAAATTGGCGACTCGAAAACTTGCAAAAACCATGTGATTGACAGCGGGGAAGGCAATAAGTCTTCGTAGGAATGCGAGTTCTCGCATACACTGATTGAAAGTTAGTTACGTCACTAGTGCCCAGGGACCTTTCAATTTTTCGAACACAGGTCGACTGGTCCGGTCCACCTTTACTGTGTTAGACACTCGTGCGAGCTGTAAGATTATATTTCGCTGTAGCGTTTGGCTTGCAGCAAAATGGCCGCCAGTTATAAAAAAAGAAAATAGCTTAATCTGTATCATATAGACTCTTGTTATTCGGCCGTAAACATTTCGAGTGACAAGCTGTCACTTTACTAGTTAATTTTGTATTGTTTTCTTTTTAGGACCCATTCCTCTAACTCTGTTTT
>JAODFW021614895.1:0-13463 GCA_027575235.2 Palythoa mutuki
TCCTCTTCCTTCCCCTAAAATTAGATGTTCAGGCAAGTTTTTTTTCCTCAAAAATATACTTCCGCCCCTGGTTATCCTGCTATTGCCGATTTCTTCTTACCTGTGTGTTTTACTCCTTCGCTGTTCCATCTTGTGACGTAAACAATTGTGGGGTGAAAAGCAGATGGTTTTGCTTTTTGCATCCCGCAGTTCTTACCATCTGAACATCCGACCAGGTAACATCTATTTTGCAGCATTAACGATAGATCACAAGCTGAGAACTCGCAACATTTACTGCTACATTCATTCATGTCTTTAACTGCACCAATATCTTTGTACGTTCCAGCATTTATCCCTCCACGTAAAGTTACCTCTTTATAAACTTTCCCAGGCATGCATTTTCCAGGAATTCCTGCATAGCTCGCGGGGGATTCTCCCTTCTTAGATGAAGCCACGTTTGATTTCGTGATAGCCGTGGCAGGTCCAGTACTTACTGCAGCAGAACCTGGAGCCGGCAAACTAGCCAAGGCTAAGCTGTTTCCTGGACTTTGCGGGGACTTTCCTGCACTCAGGCCCTGCTGAGTGCTTGTTGCAGTTAGTCCAGGAATGCTAGATTTGTCCGTGCCTGGGGCACTAAGCGAAGCTACCTTAGCTGCTAGAATTTTTTTTGAGTTCTTGTCTTGGAATTTAGATGCTGCTGCCTTGGTAGCACCAACTTTGTTAAGGTTAGGATTCCCCAGCATGTTTATCAACGGATCAGGATGGGTAGCCGGGCCAACATGAGGAAGAGCAAACGCGAGTGAAGTGTTCTCTGTAAAACAACGAAAACTGATTACTGAACAACACAACGATTGGAAAATACTCCATACTAATTAAACGGATTTGGTCCGACTCCTATAGACCCCTTAATAATAAAACTACATTTCTTTGCCATTAATAGATTTTTGCCATGCTTCCGCCATCTTGGATTGAAAACGAGGCTGGACCGCCATAGCATAGAAAAGATTGAGTCGCATAAGAATGTTGAATCTTATTGGTCGAAATAATTGAAATATCTACCAAAAACTGGTCTAGATTTTGTTGAAAAATGGGCCAACAAGGAAGCCAACAATGTTTGGTTTACCGGCTCAGTCTCGTTTTCAATCCAAGATGGCGGAAGTGTGATAAGATTCTATAAAGAACTCGTAACAATCCTTGTAACACGAATATCACTAGTTTAACCCCTTTTCTAATTCCTTTTTTCTTCTTGATTTATTTTTCGACTTATTGTACTTTACTGTGAGGATCACTCCATCATCTCCTAAGTTTTTAAGATTATCATTTTTTAAACTCATGCCCACTTGCTTTCTAAAGCAACTCTAACATGACATTGGTAAACAAGCGATATAAAGGAAGATAATCTGAAATTCGGTTTGTTTTCCCTCTAGGTTCTGAAACTTTGTACGAGTTAAATTTGGATCTAGTTTTATGAATCCAGAATCATTCCGTTACAAATAGAATTGGTTGAATCCACTTTACACCTTGCTGGTGGAATCCGAAATCCCAGATATTTTGGGTTTCCCTACATGGGACGAAAATTACGAATCAGTTTTCGAGAGGGCATCAACTGCTAATTATTCTATTATCCATTTTAGCAGTTTTGAACCAACAGGACATTACGAGCCCAATTCATGTCCTGGGCCCAGTTGTTTAAACTGAGCTGATTAGCGCTAACTCAGGGTTAAATTTTTATCCCATCTTTCTGTTTCCAACCTTGTAGAAACCAATTAGGGTTGCATTCTGCGTTCGGCGCTTTGTTTTAAAGTGCCACTAACCCCAAAAATTTTTTTTGGCTCGAAGTATTTAACATACAATTTGAAGTACTTCCGCGAAAAAATTCTTGGTTTTGGTCAAATTGTTTTTTTTTGCTACAGTGGCTCAAACTTGTAAAATTTTCGGCCATTTTGGTTCATGACCGCGTTTCGGGGGACCGGGCTGTGACGTCATTCCCGGACTTTATCCTATTGAGTAATGCATCCTTTCTGTACACAAAAGACTGAAACAGAAGAACTGCAAAGAACAATTCACATTTTCAAGTTTGAGTTGAAATCTCTCCCTTATTTAATATCAATCTTGCTGTTATTTGATCCAAAGTTCATTGGGAATGACATCACAACCCAGTTCCCCCAAAACGCGGTCGTGAACCAAAATGGCCGAAAATTTTACAAGTTTGAGCCACTGTAGCAAAAAAACAATTTGACCAAAATCAAAAATTTTTTCGCGGAAGTACTTCCAATTGTATGTTAAATACTTCGAGCCAAAAAAAGTTTTTGGGGTTAGTTGCACTTTAATAATCAAGGATTAGAAAAGTTTGTTCAATATTTCTTGTCTCTAATAACTCACTTTTAAAACGGGCCGTCAGAGAAAGGTTAAAACTTTGAATCTCGTTGGGACCCGATTTTACTGCTCCAGATTCTGGGTTGAGTGGGTGGAGAAACAAGTACTGAGTCCCCCCCCCTCCCCTTCCTGTACAAGTTTTGAAGTGAAACCTCCAGGTGGGGATGTTTACTATGGAATTTTGCCGTAGTGACCGGGGCCTTTATCTTCTTTTACAACGACAAAAAGTGAATGTCGCCGTACGTGTGTGTGTGTGTGTGTGTGTGGGAAGGGGGGGCACGGGGGAGCGTTAGGGGAGACTGAAAGGGTACGGTACGGGGATCTCCAACGACTGAAGCTTAACTATTGTCACATGGGAGTAGTTATGCATAGTTCAGTTTCTTTTGGTTTAATTATAGCAAATTAGCCTTTGTAGTTTTGCCGCTCTATTATTTGTATTTCTCTTTTCTCTCCAACAAGAATTCTTTGTTTGCAAATGATAGACGAAATCGTGACTTGAAATTCTCGAACTTCTTGTGGGGTAAAAGCGGTCACGCTTGGTCGAGGCTAAAGTTGATATCCGGTATCTCCTGGCCAATAGAAAGTTGAGTCAAAACAAAGCAAAACTTCATGAGCTAGTTCCTCATTATTACACTATAATTTGTCTGATTTCAGTTAGTTCCCTCAAGCTTGATGTTTCCGAGTACGTTAACAGTACAGATCAAGACGAGAACACGCCCCTTCATTTAGCTGTCGAAGCCAATAATTTGGAAGCGACTAAGCTATGTCTCGATGCCGGGGCGAACGTAAATTGTGTTCGGGCAAACTCTATGACAGCGCTTCATATTGCAACGCTTAAAGGAAATGTTGAGATGGTAGAGCTGTTAGTCACTCATGGCGCCGACGTAAAGGCGAAAGACAGTGAAATGAAGACATGCTTTCACAGGTAGGTAGAATAAAAATTGCACGAGCGGCCTCCTAATTTACATTGACGCATTGATGATGATGATGATGATGATGATGATGATGATGAGGTAGAGGATAGTGATAGTGATTATGATGATAAAGAAGGGCATGCATGATGATGATGGTGATGTTAATGATAAAGGTGATGATGATGTTGCTGATGATGATGCTAACATGATGATACTGGGGAAAGGAAAATGATGTTGTTGATGGTAATACTGTAGGTGGTAATGATTGTTGTAATAATGATGATGATTATGATGATGATGAAGATGTTGACGGTGACAGTGATGATAATGTTAGAGAAGATGATGGTTGTGTTGACAATGTTTGTAACGGCGAGGTTGCTGTTTGTGTTGATGACGATAGACAAGAGGAAGAAAAAGAAGATGATGATGGTGATAACAATTATGAATGATAAAAAAAGTATGTTGCTCCTATTACATTAATTCTAACATGGAATAGCTGCTATGATTTAGGTGTATACAGTTGAACTTCCTTAAACCTGCCTAACAAGCTAAAAAAGATATTTAAAACTAATTTTGAGCTATTCTATTTTATTGTACCATGCGAAAACCTCCCAACTATAACTTCGCAGAAAAAGCTTAATTTTCTTTTTAATTTTAAGGGCGGCATCGTTTAACAGTGTTGATATTCTAAAGTACCTGCTCACCAAATGCGGTGAGCTCGAAACAGCCGACTATCAGAACAGAACGGCGTTCCTCGAGGCGGTAGCTTGCGGTCAAACGGCTGCTGCGGAGTTTCTTCTCCAAGCTGGTGCTAATCCACATGCGGTGGACTCAAGCATGAAGAATTGTATTCATATGGCGGTGGAAAACCAACAACTGGAAACATTGAACATGCTTTTGGATAAAGAAGAAGTATCTGAGAATCTCTGCCGTACGGATGTTTTTGAAAGGATACCTCTTCATTATGCAGCTTTTAATGACAACCCCAAGGTATCGCTTTGTCTTACACAGTTATAATTTTATTTGGAAGTTGGACCCCACATGTTGATTTTTGTAATTATTTAAATCCAAAGAACCATTTGCCTCATTACATCAAGACAATAACTAATTCGAGAAACGAAAACATCTTTGAATTCAGGTTTCGGTTCGGATCAAGAAGCGAATTTTTTAACAATATTTCGACTTTATTTAAGTCATAATCATGTGCAAATATTTCCAAGTGCAGTTATTTGTAAAGTCACTGGTCTCTAGGGATTTCCATGCTTTATAGTTAATAAGTAAGGACGAAAGAAAGGAAGGAAAGGAGGGAGGAGGGAGGGGGTAAGGGAGCGAGGAAAGGAGGAAATAAGGAAGGGAGGAAGGAAGGAAGGAAGGAAGGAAGGAAGGAAGGAAGGAAGAAAGGAAGGAAGGAAGGAAGGAAAGAAGGGAGTAAGGAAGGAAGGAAGGAAGGATGGAAGGAAGGGAGTAAGGAAGGAAGGAAGGAAGGAAGGAAGGGAGGAAGGAAGGAAGGAAGGAAGGATGGAAGGAAGGAAGGAAGGAAGGAAAGAACGGAGTAAGGAAGGAAGGAAGGAAGGAAGGGAGGAAGGAAGGAAGGATGGAAGGGAGGAAGGAAGGATGGAAGGAAGGGAGTAAGGAAGGAAGGAAGGAAGGATGGAAGGAAGGGAGTAAGGAAGGAAGGAAGGGAGGAAGGAAAGAAGGAAGGAAGGAAAGAAGGAAACGAAAGGAAAATTTTAGAAACGCTGTAAAAAAATTGAGCTTGATTTGAAATAATTTTGATCTCATCCTTTCTTACATCAAACTCCAAACCTCTCATATTGCATCAATTTTATACTTATAGTGTTGCACAGCACAGCACTGTAATATCACCCTATAAGCCTTATATTTATTTATGCGATATCTTTGTCAGATACTTGAAGTGATGCTATCAAAACACGAAAGCGGAAAACTTATCTCACTTCAAGATGCGGACCACCAAAGTCCGCTGCATTTATCAGCGATCAGCGGTTTTGCGTCAAATGTTGAAGCCCTGGGGCGAGTGATGCAAGGTTTGAATGAAAGGGACGATAACCGTCAGACTCCACTGCATAAGGCCGCAATGAGTGGAAACAGGTAACAGGCCATTTCCAATTTACGAATCAATGCTCACATACATGTTTTGATTTTTAAACGAAAGTAAAGTTCGACCCGCTGTTTTGCTCCAGGAAAAACAGGGAATTGGACGCGCGGCCTTCAGTTGTCGAAGGGTTAATTAGCACATTTCGCGTACTTTAAGATGTAAAAACAATATACAGCGAGTTCTGCTTTGAACTCCGGTTTGCAAATTTCTTCATTTTTTGGTATCATGCCACCAAAACAAAAGAATTGATTGGTTCTTACCAAACTCTATTGTTTATAAGCCAATCAAAGGCGACAATTCTGTGAGTAAATTGCACTGAATTAACTCTTTTTTGCACCGTGTTTACAAAAAACAGCATTGCTTTCAGCCATCAGAATCGGGTAATTTTATTATGTATATTATACGAGTTTTAATTTATCGCGGTGTTTTCAGTCATACAAGAACATTTTACACACTACACTTGGTGGAGTTTTGACATATCTTGGTACGAAACTAAACCGGAGCAACGTTTGTCTTTCTTTTTCATTTCAGCAAAGTTTGTAAAATTTTACTTCGCATGGGAGCAGACGTTGACAGTAAAGATGTTAACCGCTGGACACCATTAATGTGGGCTACAAAAGAGGGATGTTTGAAATCTGTCCAGGTCCTGCTTAACAATCAGGCAGCACTCGACTCAACGGATACCGAAGGTAACGAATAACGAAGGTAACGAATAACGAAGGTAACGGATAACGAAGGTAACGAACTGCTGTTTTAGTGTGTTTCAATAGGCGAATCTTTGATGACGTAACTGTTAACATTCTGCTTCATTTGCATAAAACTTTATACTGAAAAAAAGATGAAATAAAATAAAAAGGAGTTGAGTTTAAAACTTGAGTAAGGCAATGAAAGTGAGTTTAGCGGCCGAATTTAGGTTTTATACATGCAGTTTCAAAGGAAATACCGCTGTCCAATAAAAGCAAAGCGTTGGGTGGCAAAACCTTTAATGAGTTCCTACATTCTTTGTAAAGTTTCCAATATTAAAAACCGCATCACGAAACATTATTTTAGATATCGGTCTCATTTTTTCGGTTTAGTTTAGAATTAAAGCTCTTTTAATATTCAGAACTTCTTAACTGGTATACCAATTAAGAAAGAGACGCACGTATGCACCGAGGGGGGTGGAGAGAACACGAGTACACTAAGGGTGAACAAGAGTACACCAAGGGGGTGGGGAGAACACGAATGCACCAAGGACGGGGAGGGGGGAATTACGATTACACTAAACATTTGTAATACATTTTGTTTTGCAAAGATGAGGGGAAAATGGTCGGGGGGGAGGGGGTTGAAACAGTTGTTTAACAGTAAAATAAGCGAATCTAGTCAGTCAGTTAAAATTGTATAGAAGTTCTTGATAAGGAAAGACGCAAGCACTTCAAAACTAAAGTCACAGCAAGGCGTCTACCCTACTTCTTACGGCATCTGTTGCTTATATGTAATTTTTTAATCTCAGGAAATACAGCGTTGCACATTGCCTGTATATATGGTCGTCCCGCCATTGTGAATTTACTGCTTGATGTTGGTGCCCAGGCCACCCTTCGCAACAAAGATGGTCGCGGGTGCATGGATCTAGCAGTGCTGTTTGACATGCCAGACGTCGCACAGGCTTTTGTTAAACATAAGAGGTGAGCATCAGTCATTTATTTAATTGCGATAATTTCCAAATAGGACTAGGCTAATCCGGAAATGGGGGGTCAACTGACAGTTACTTTCCTACTTCTGTCTTAAACACAGCGAGAGTGCTGGCTTCAACGGCTGAAGCGCTCAGAGCGTTCCATGCTTTGATTGTGCGGGGAAAGAAAGTCAAATCAATTTATCACATCAATGACAATAAAAGTGTAAAGTTTCAATGAAAGTGGCCTGAAAGTGGCTAAGATGTGAATATTTGAACATAAATGTTTTTGTGGAATTTTTGCGTGAAAATTCGTGTTAAGCATGATAAAGTGGCTCAGGACAGAAGGCATGCAATTGCCATCCACTATACATCTCTTTGTAAAAATACTAAGTAAACATGTGGAATAATTTTATGTTACTGCTCTGAGCACTGTGTTTATTTGATGCAAGGGTTTAAGTAAGTGATCAGTTTAATGTGGTATTGGTTCCTTCCTAAACTGACCCAGTATATGAATGTTGGAATAAAGTACCTTTGGAAGACGTCGACGTCAATCTCATTCCCAGGGTTTTTCCGTAGAAGGTGAAAAGTACTGGAAACGAGGTTGAGAAGACTTCAAAAGTATAAAAAACGGCGCCCGCCCTTAAATAATTTGGAAATTTCTCGAGAATCATAAAACCAAGACATCTTTTAAGTGACCTTAGGTAAACATTTAATTTTCTATCTTCGAAAGCCTATTATGTTTTAGCATCTCCGTGTGTGATATATATAAAACATTAGCGCTAATGCGTGCCTGTACGCGACCGGCCTGTTTTTAAAAAGTCACGGCCGGCTGTAGTGATTTTTGTAGATGGCGGTTTTATTAAAGGAAACAGTCTTTTGTCTTACAGTGAAATGAGTTGTTTACTTTTCATTACGGACTTTCATTTAAGAAAGGTAATCTTTCCTTTCTATGCCCCCAGGGAAAAGAGCATTTGGCATTCAGTTGGAACCATTATAGCTTTGTCTTCTCTTTGTGCTATGGCATTGGATGTTATGTAGATATCAAGCATAATATCAAACGAACCGTTTTGAATATGTACATGTAATGAAAGGAATATTTTGTCATTTCAAAAAGCGTTCAATGCATGAACCCACCTCAAAGCTGGTTTTGACAGCTCTGTGAAGAATCGATGTCATCGCATGTGACTGTTTTGACAGCCTAAGATATTGGATCAGTTTAGATTTATCAGCTGGCCCTTTTGATTGTTTGATTTTTGTGACTGACAGTTGAAAACCATTACAAAAACACGTTAGTTTTGTTGTACCGCATTTTTCGATAATTTGTCTTGCCCATCCAAAGCTATAAATATCACAAAAACTGTCCAAAGCGAAACCCTTAATACCTATAAAATAGTACAAAACAATTTTGCGAAACCCTTGATCTTTTAATCCAACTCGGTGTCTTGCGCGCTGAGAAGATAATAATCTTTAAAAATTCAAAGTTGATCGTAAAGTTTCGGAACTCTTTTTGTTGGCTGAATCTTGATATTTTGACCGCAGCTTAGTGACAAAAAACAGAACGCGTAGTGAGTTCGGTTGAAAAATATAATTTTTTATCACGGATATGGAACCGATCTGTCAGCACTTTAAATTTGTGATTTTTAACAAATTTCAGTATCATAAGGAAGAAAAATTTCGACATGTCTGCTACTCAAAGTGAGAAAAATGTTTGATTTAACCCAAAAAACCTCCATTACTGATAGATTTGTGTCTTTCTAGCAATAAATAGAGAGAGAATTTACAAAATTCAACTAACACTTAATAGACAAAGTTGCCCGAGACCTAATGTGATGTTGACACAATGCAAACACGTATTTCAAAATATTTTTGACGCTTACTAATTTTCTTTTTTTTTAATGGTAAGTCTAGCTTTCTAATTGTTACAAACACCAAATTGTTTCTGTTATGGACGTACAAATTTCATCACTAAGCTCTCAAGCAATTTAAAAATTTGCTTCGTATTATCAAAACTAAAGGGATTATATTGCGTGATAAAAATACTAAAAAGCTATTTATTAGGTTAACTAAGAGAAATCTGTTTTGACTAGCGGCGCTAAAAAAGTAGGCCATTAAGTCCCGCTTTTCTCGAGAGATGTGTCAGCGTTATTTCAAAAACGTGTTTGTTGAGAGCCTCGGAATTCTTCGGCTCCTTTCACTCAAAGATATCGGTTTACATTAGCTATATGACCGACCATATCGCCATCAATCAATATGGCCTTCGCTTAACGCACACGGTGTTCCGTATTTCTCAGCCCGTACTGGGTTGAAATAAAACAAATTGATTTCAGTAATTGGCCTTCCTCCGTTTGTGGTCTCTATTCATTTTCCTGAACAGGAAAATAAAAACTTGAGCCGACTTGAACAAAATGCTATGTAAATACGAAAAGATTCCACACCGAACACAACAACTTTGCATTTGAGCAGTTTGCTTAAGTGATTTTAGTAGCCAATCAGAATTGAGCTCAAATTAGAATTAATTGACAGATCGCATTGAAAGTGAAAACTGGGCGTGGTCATTAATCAGATGGGTTTCCATTGATTGGCTGCAGAGCAGAAATCAGAGAAACGCATACGATTATTCATGTCGGCTTTGCTTACATTTAGAATTTTTGAATTCCGTTTATTGAGTGTGTAGTGAAGAGAAAGAAATGTTCGCATCCGACTGGAGTTCAAGGCGGAAAACTCACATATTGTATTGTTTTTAAAGCAACTGAACTCTCATCTCTGTGACCAGCAGAAGGGTTTTTGTTCTGACTCGCCCGCCATCTTCGTTTTGATCTTTCCAACAAAGATTTACAGCCATGAAAGAAGCACAAGACGTGGTTATGATTTCGACACGAGCTCTTTGTTGCTTTTTGGTATTGCTCTGTGCTTGTTGTTTGTGTGATGGTCAAATACGAAAAACGTGGAGTTGTGAAAAAGTGACGATTCCGTTGTGCAATGATGTTGGTTACAACATTACTCGAATGCCGAACCTCCTGGGCCACGAGACGCAGCAACAAGCACAACAAGAGTTGATGCAGTACCAACCTTTAATTAAGGTCGGCTGCGCCAGTCAGTTGAAGTTCTTTCTCTGCTCTGCTCATGTTCCGTTATGCACGGAGAAAATTGACATTCAAATTTCGTCATGTCGTCCTCTTTGTGAGTACGTAAAGAGGCAATGTTTGCCTGTTTTAAAAAAATACGGACTTCCATGGCCTGAAAATTTAAACTGTTCGCTCTTTATCCCCAAGAACGAAGGTCAAAAGATGTGTATGCCAGGCCCAAATATTAGCAGTAATCTTGGTACTACAATTTCTCCGTCTACTGAAGCAGACACCACGAGGCGGCGAGAAAACTTAGGCTCGGAACAGTGTCGAAAATTCAAAAATAGCGAGAATTATTATTACGTTGAAAGCACGGAGTCATGTGCGCTGTATTGCAAACACGATGGTATATTCACAGCTAAAGACAAAAAGACGATGGATAAATGGATGGCAGCTTGGTCAATTTTATGTTTTGTTTCTACTACATTAACACTTGCCACATTTCTAATTGACACATCTCGCTACAAGTATCCAGAACGGAGCATCGTCTTGATCGCACTTTGCTACAATTTTTATTCCGTTGCGTATATCGTGCGGCTGGCGGCAGGCCGCGAAGCAATTTCTTGTGACAAAGATGTGAGGGGTGTACAACATCTTGTACAAGACGGACTAAGAAATACTGGTTGTGCAATTGTTTTTCTTGTACAATATTTTTTCAGCATGGCGGCCATAATTTGGTGGGTGATTCTAGCGCTCACTTGGTTTCTGGCTGCGGGAATGAAAATGGAATATCAAGCCATCGGTTCTTATGCGAACCTTTTTCATGTTATTGCATGGACTTTACCTTGTATTAAGACAATATTTATTCTTATAACGAGAAAAGTTGATGGTGACGAACTTACAGGACTTTGCTTTGTTGGAAATCAGGATTTAATGGCTCTGACTGCATTTGTTCTCGGGCCGGAGTTTACATATCTGATTATTGGTACATTGTTTCTAATAGCGGGCTTTGTCGCCGTGTTTAAGAGTCGCAAAAGTGGTGAGCGAGGTGGAAATACAAAAACAGATAATAAACTAGAAAAACTTATGGTTCGCATTGGAGTATTTTCCGTTTTGTCAACCGTTCCAACGACGGCAGTTATTGCATGCTATTTCTACGAATATGCAAATAAAGAATACTGGTATTATGGCAGACGAGAAACTGGGATCGCCGAACCAAATATCAGCATCTTTATGTTGAAGACTTTCATGTCACTTTTTATCGGGATAATTTCAGGAATCTGGATGTGTTCATCAAAGAAAATACAGTCATGGAAGTTGTTTTGCCAAAAGCGAACAGGGAGACAACATCGAGAAAATTTATTTAACACCATTAAAAAAAGCGGCAAGGCAGAAACTCCTGTCTAGATTGTAATAGAGCTGAGCCGAGATCCTATCTGTTGTACACACGCGGTGGTGTATATATGCACTGAAGCGACTTGTAATGTTTCTGAGAAAATTTTGTTTGCTTCATGATGTATTATATCGACCAAAGCGAAATGGCAAACTTTCCGAGGAAAAGACAAATAAATCGTTAATTACATTGTACACCCGAGTAAGTTATTCGCACGCAGTCTTTGTAAGAAAAGGTGTTCGACCAATTATCACCTCATTTACTAACTAAATCTTTAAAAAAAGAATATATTTCTGGTTTATATATTAAACGTGGTCGATGGTTTCGTTACTAGTTATGAGCAGTGCATTGTGGCATGGTTTGTGATTGCGTTGTGTTGCTAGCGGCAGAAAATTAGAAATCAATATGGGCGACTGTTTGGGCTAACAATATTGACATCATTAAAAAACTGTAAAAGATATTCGTTTTAGAGTGAACCTTACTTTTCTTTTCAATCCATCAAATTCCGTCATAAAAAGAAAGTTTGAAAGCAAATATTTTTAGCAGCTTCGATTTGGTAACTCCGTTCACTTCTTGTATATATTAATACCTGACCATTTATTTCTTTGTAAAGAGCGATGTCACCAGTTGTGATAATAGGCGGTCACACTGGGCTGATTATGACTTAAGAATGGCTATTATTCTAAAATAAATAAAGTTCGTAAATATGGGCCCTGACGTATTTGAAGGGTTTTCTTGTTTGTACCTTGTGAATAGAATAGAATCATTTTACATTGCAGTAGCAGACAAGGAACTAAATTAATTATGCTGTTAGTATTGGCATTGGGAATGCAGAAACCCATTGCGTTTTAAGAACATTTTTAAGAGTATCTGAGGTTGGAATTATAAAACTATAAAGAACATTCAGCCTTGACCCAAAAGTTAAGCGTTCTTAATCCTTTTCCTGCTTAATTTTTAAAATTCTTAAAATTTTATGACTTAAAAATTCAGTTGAAATAACATTTTCAAAATCTATTTGTAAAAACGAAGAAAATGAATGGTCACTTAATATGGTTTTGAGCACTGGTTGAAATGTTAGGATATTTGTTTTTAACTTTAACTTTGTTTGATTTCTAGATCACAAACATTGATGTAACATTTTCAAATGGGCATTACAATCATACATATGAATTAAAAATTGAAAACAGGTTAAGGCACATAGTTCAAAAATCTGGTAAATCTCTGTAAGTCAAAATCAAATAATACAACTAAGACAAACAATCCCCCTACCCTCCCCCTTGAGATCCACTCTCTACACCCTCTCCTCTATCCCATAATAATCTAACAATTTGTAAGTTTCAAGCTTTCTTAAATAAATATGTCTTCACTGGTCTCTTAAAAATGTTTGGAATGAACTTCACAAGAATTCATTCAATCCAAAGTTATGAGAAGCCAATTTTAAAGGCAGCGTGGTTAGCACCATGGTAAGATCTCTCCTTTCAATTAACAAGGTTCCATGTTCAAACTCCGTTACTGTAGAACATTGAACATCTGTGTGATCTTTCTATTGCCAAAGTTTATTCAGCAGTTTCCATTCAATATCGGTAAAATGAGTATCAGCTTCTGATAGAGGTCCTGAGTACTAGTGTTCGGGCATCGGACGCAGCTTTTGTAGCTCTGTGAAAATTTGGCCAAAATGGCAAAAAGTGGTCAGTCTGACCAAATGAAATTACTGAAAAAAAGTAATGATAGTCTGATCGAAGAAGC
This sequence comes from Palythoa mutuki, assembly GCA_027575235.2. Taxonomy (NCBI): domain Eukaryota; kingdom Metazoa; phylum Cnidaria; class Anthozoa; order Zoantharia; family Sphenopidae; genus Palythoa; species Palythoa mutuki. The sequence continues at coordinate 13,244 of JAODFW021614895.1, forward strand.
AATTAGAGAATGCACGAAAGGATATCAAGAGATTAGAAGAGAGAGTTGAGGTCCAAGAACATGCAGTTTCTCTTTTCTCTTTTTCTTTTTTTCTCTTTTTCTTTTTCCTTTTTTGTGACTGACCTTTTCTTATTTTATTTTTATTTTTTATTATAAATATGGTACTTTTTCACTTCAACTATTGTAATAAATCCTAACTCGTCCACACACCACCTGCCTC
>JAODFW021615923.1:0-13460 GCA_027575235.2 Palythoa mutuki
AGACATTTTAAATAAAGTCGTAGAACGTATTCTCTGTTAACCATAAAGACTTTTACAATGTTTTCAGAGCACAAAAAAATCGATAAATATTTTTGACGTTTCTAAGAGGGGGTGGGGGAGGGGGTCTCGAGAGAAACGTAAAATTGACGTTTCTTGTGGGCAAAATAGATATGTGAGGCTTCCCTAATTCAAATGGTTGTTAGAGAATAATTATAGTAAGTCAAAGTCTATGTTATTAGTCAAACTTGGCGATTTCCCTTTAGTTTCCAGTCAAGAGTTTTTACCTTTAGTTTTTACAAATAGCTGCTTGAAGAAAATTCATTATTTTGATAAAGCGCTATTTAGGTTTACTTTTCATGTTTCAGATCTTCCGACTTACAAGGCCTGAAACAGTTACGCGATATAAGAAATAACAACCTATCGTTTCGTCCGGAAATTATTGAAAGAAATTTCATCGTTTTAAAGAACCGACTACACTTTATACTTTACTTGAAAACCAATCTATACTTGACATAATAATCGCCGCCTAGCATAATATTTACAGTTCATAAGACATAGTATTTAAGATTGAATTTACTATAGTCGTTTTCTGTAAGGAAATGAACAAAATGAGCTATGTTATCATAAAACCAGTATACCTCAATTTTATTCAATAAAAGTTTTCTTATGTAACTGAATTTTAAAAATCACTCCTGTTGCTGAATTGTAAGAATAAATAAAGCAGTGAACTTAAGAAATAAAAGAGAGAAGTTGAAAGACCATGCAAGTACTATGTACTATGGAGGGTACAACTAAAGCTGTTGTTGTCAGTTGTTGTTGACTAGCCGGCCAAGCGAGTCAATATGATCTCAAAACATGCAAGTGTGCTTGATTTGATTTGATTTGATTTGGTATCTTCCATTAAAAAATTATTTAAAACTTTAATTGCATGTCTTTTTTTCTTTGTTTGGAAATACGATAATTAAGTTTTATAAATACTTATGAGTTATGTATAATCCATCACCCGTGTTACCTGTAAAAAGAGCATTTGAAACCAACTGTACTTTTGCCCTTGAAACTTTGTGCCTTTCCTTTTTCGATATTCTTAAGCAAATTTAACCTTTTCTGGACATCTTTCACACATTCCTTGTTACTTGAGTCAATAAGCTCAGAAATACAGTCTAAGCCCTTCTTCTCTAGCCCAGTGAAAGTATCAATGCTAAATTCACGTGTTAGTGCTTGCCAAGTAGTTCTCTTGAGTGCTTTGTCCAGCTCTGCCCTTACATCTTCTGGAAACCGTCGAACTCCTGCTACAATTGAATTTGGGGCGCTTGCCATTTTCTTGAAATCCCAGTTTGATATTTCGTGGTGGAGAGCGGCGTTCTTTTGAAATCGGCTCAGGGAGTAGAATGGTGTTAGTGTACTAGCGAGTTCTCAAATAAGGTCTTACACGTCAACGCAAAACTAAAGTTTTGCATTTCACTTTCAGTTTCAATAGACCTTTTCACGATTAGCTTGACACAACGAAAAGAATTTATTATCAAATTTGTCACATCTATATTCATAAAACTGCCACCTTTTAGATATATAGCCCCTAAAATAACAAAGAAATTTATATTTAAATCTAAACAATTTTACAAAGAAATGCATACACGCTTTTTTTTAATAAGAACAACTTTATAAGAACAACGAGGCTTATATTTGCCAAAATTTAAGAACAATTTAAGAACAAGCTCAGGCTGAGGCTTGATAACTAGGCGGAAGTTTTTGTGGTAGAAAATTGACTAAAACTTAGCGATACAGCATAAAACATAAAAACATTCACTGTAAAGACTGCTCAACGAACAATGAAGATTGAAGGTAGTTCGCCTCTAAATTCAACCGTACAATTCATGTGTGGCGCAAGGCTTAAGTACCTTGTTTTATTTTGTTTCTTCAATAAAAACCGCTCACAGAAATAAGAACAATTTCAGAACAAATCGAAGCTGAGGTCCGCCGCCAAAATAATAAGAACAATGTGTGTCAGTGGAAGGACATTGCATGCCTACCGAGACTTGTTATCATGCATGCTAAACACATACATTTTTTTGCAAAAATTCCACAAAAATATTTAGCTTCAAATATTCGTATATCTTCGCCCATTTTAGGCCACTCTTATTGAAACTTTGCACTTTTACTATTATTGATGTGACAAATTTGATGGTGAATTTCTGTTTTTCGAAAAACCGAATATTTTACAATGTCACTCGGGGATGAAAAAGGTCAATGATATCATCGTTATTATTAATAAGGGAGATCACTAAATAAATCATTAGTAAACTGAAATACCGTATTTCCTCGAGTAAACGCCGCCCTCAAATAAACGCTGCACCCGAATCATGCTGCGTTTATTCGATCGAGGAAATACGGTATGCAGAGACAAAGAACTCGGAAAAATCCTAGCTTCTGATGGAAATATTAATCGAGCTTACGTCCTTCCGTACATTAGTGACTAGTCGGACGCTCTACCTTGCTCGCCCTTTGAGTTCCCATAATTCAGTGGTAGAGCGTTCGACTAGTTAGTGTACGGAAGGTGACGGGTCCCCAATTTGGAGCTCGTTTTTTTTTTCTTGAGTTCTTTGTTTCCGCCTATTTCATATTGGTTGATATTATCACTGCATGACATAAGGAAGGCAAATTAAAGTTTCTTTATGTGGCCCGCAACACGGTTGAACCTTCTGTTCGGATTACAAAAACTCGTTTAAGAAACCACGTCAGCTGTTCGAAAGAGTTACATCTTGTATCCGAAAACCACAACAAAGTCAATTTAAAACGAACTTAAGTTGCGCCCTTATTTGGCTGCAAATATCTTTTTTATCGTGACCATCTCAACTGTTTAATTTCAACAGGTTGTGTTTACGTTGCTCAAATCCTGTCAGTATTTTTAATATTTGCTATGAAATTGTATTCACAATAGTTCTGTCCAGCAAAACTGCAGTAAATATTAAAAATTGTATTCACAATAGGCTGTCAAAACTGAAAGTAACCATCATAGTTCCTCCCTGGTGGAAAATTCGATTGGCTAAAACCAGAGTTTTACTTTCTAGATTAAAAAAAAATACATTACTTAGGCCACACCTATTTAAAGTTGCCGAAAACGAAACTTTCTTGAAGGTTTCCGTAGACCGTTTCAGGGGTGTTTTGCGTCAAAACGATATAGTGCTTCTGTTTTAAACCGTAGGTGCTAAACTTATAAATCAAATATATCAGCTCACAGAGCTGGCTTTTAAACTGTACTAAAATTTTTGAATGGAAATAATTTTTTAGAATTTTTTTCGTTCTATAAAAACGAGCTTCTCAAGAGTTCTAATACAAAAGGAATTTGTTTATTTCCCTTAAAAGTTGTACAGTAGCATCATCAACATGCAATAATTTTTATATGAAAAACAAAAACGTATCTGAGATTTCAAAGCTAATAAACTTGTGGCCATATTTTCAGTTATGTTTTGAAAGGTCTAAAAATATCGATACTTGTTTGAGATTTTGGGCTACTTTTTGTGCTGAGCTTTTTGTGGTTGGCCAAAGAGAAAACTGCACAATTTAGTAATCCATCACTCACACAAAAAAAAGGGGACTCCGGTCCATAAAGCTAAGACTTTGCAGCGAAACAAATTATTTGGATTTAACAAAACACCAATGCAATATGGAGAGTTTTTATTTTCAATGTTTAAAACAAAAATAACATGCTAATACAAGTAGATTTATTTAGATAAATATATTTCAGCATGTTATTTGCATACATTAATAGCTGTTTCTATAGATAGTATTTTTTTTTTTTGCAAATTTTAAAAATTTTGGGTCGTTCGGACGACTGTAAACTTATAAATAAGTGGGACTGAAAGGCTTAAGAGATTCTAAGATGGCGATAAAAATTATTAAAAAAATAAATTGATAAAAAGCACCAAATTCATTGGCCAGTTGATAACCAGACGCCGCATTAAAATGTGAGCCCGTTCTGTGCGGCTTTTGTTGTCCTGTCTTCTTGAAAGAGTTATTTAATCGCGAACACTTGATACCCCTCATAATCGATACACAAAAATGTACTGAAAATCCGCGAGCCACGCGATTGTCCTGGCTGGCCTAAGGCGAGTCATACTGTAGCATTCTTGCGCCAGACCGACCTTCATATTCTTATCCACTTTCGCTCTATTAGTGCGAGAAAAGATTAGAATATTTGCATATCTTGATGCGGCTGAATTTCATGCTGTAAGGGCAGTGAAAATCAGCGCTCAGATAGCAATCGAGGGAGGTCCTGTTCTCGCTACATCGTACTTGGATCTTGTGTGAGCTGAGCTGGACAATCAAGTTACGGTATGGCAGCAACAACGAACAGGAAGGCTGCAATGTTTCTGCCAGTAATTGCTGTTGTGATCTTGTATTTTGTGCAAGGTATGTCTTTAGTTTCTCAGTGGAAACCAGAGTTTACTAGAGTTTAATATTATCACACTAAACCGTGCTTATAATCGCTAGGTTCAGTCTGCTTGAAATAAACTTGATGCAAGTCACTTAATGTAAGACAATGCTTTTCTGTTTAATAAATGATGCTTTGTAGAACAATCTATATTATGTGGAAGAAAACGCATGGCTTTAAATTAGAATATCTACCTTGTGAACCAGCAATTCTTACAGAGAGAATATATGAACGATTTGACTAGGAAATATAAACGTTTATATGAACTTGCTGCGAGTGGCCAAATATTTCATGTCGAATGAAAAGAGGGGAATATTGTCTGGGATGAGCGCAGTGAACAGTTTGATCCCCTGTCACCCCTACATAATTGTCACATTTTATGTCATAATGACCTGCGCTGCTTGTTCAAAAACAAAATTATAGAACACTGTATTATTAATGTTCTCGCAAACCACTTTTTGCAAGTTAGTTTACGTAAGATAATTGTTTCAATATTTCATTCTCAATATTTTGATTATATTTGATATTATGATAAATGTAAGTGTTGATAAATGTTCGACCTAAAAACCTAATATGAATTTACAGAAATGTTCCAATTTCTTAGCTCTCTTATAAAATTTAGATTTGGTATTTGAAAGACTAGCTGTGCTTCTTATATAGTTTCATAGAGAATTCACTATGTGTGTGTGACCCTGTGTTTAAAATGTGCTTGTGTATGAAATTTCATACCATGATAGAAATTTCTTAGGCAGCTCAGTAGTGAATATTTTCTACTAGTTTTCTTTGGCGTCCTTAAAAGGGCCGGAAAAATCAAAATGTTTTAATAGGAGGTTGTAAAATTCTTTAAATAAAGTAGAATGAGCTTTAAATGTATTGTTTAAGTGAAGTTTTGCAAAATCGAAACTTGTCCCGCGTGTGTTCTATTACATGGCGATTGTCACTCGCGTTACAGAACACATAGGGAAACCCTAGAACGGCTAGACGTCTCTTCGGTGACCTTAAAAGAGAAAAGTCACCCAACAGAACTTTCGTATGTAGTAAAGATACATTACAAACTTTAGAAAATTATTTTTATACCCTAAAAATTAACAGAGCTAAAAAAGTGTGTTGGAGATTTGTGTATTTTTACTAACACCGCTTTATACGTTGTCGAGGTGTCCTCTCAAATACTCAGTGATATTTTTAAGTGAGCCATTGTTATTATCGTTTTAATTTAAAACAACAAATATTTAAATTCTAGTGAGCGTCAGATTTTTCTTTGTTTCCTCGAGGAGTCAATTTTCAAGCGTTTGTTCCTGTTAAGTGGAAAAAGACAACAGAACTAGAAAATTTCCCTCATACTTTACAGTTATATATTAAATTTGTCAGAATATTAGATATAGACCATGTGGGAGCTGGTTACACACAATGCTCTTTTGTAAGAACTTAACTTGAACATGCTATGCTTAAAAAGAGTTATAGATTAAAATCTTTCGTTTTATGACAAGTTGAAATACAAACACCAGTGTGAGAAACGAAAAAGTAGGTGTGAATTGCTTGTGGTTTCTCTACTTGTAGTTGTAACAACCGAGTTGTCTGAGTTATGCTTTCAAAGTAACTTGTTCAATCAAAAATTTTAGGTTTCGATATATGAAACAAAAAACCGTGCAGAATTCAATCACTACACAAAAAGTTATGTGAGAAATACCGCCTTGTGGGACGGCAGTATTTTCCCTAACAAAATTATATCAGTACGTAGCCGTGAATTTAATGTTAAACCAAACTTCCGGTTGGTGAAACCTGAAACTGCAGAGTTTTTAAATTTGACTGTATATAACTTTATAAATTGTAAGCGAAGTCCACTCAGATGTAATCTTTTTTTTCCTGTATTTTTAACCACACTTTAATTATAAAGAAGAATTCTTCCCAAGGAATCCAAGCCGTTTTTGAAATGATTCCTTTCACGCAGTTTTAATTTTAGGATTATATCATGAAGTTATGAACGAAATTCGAAGCGCTAGTTTAAGAGCACGTGGATAAAACCAGCAATGATTTTTCTAATAAAGACCCTTTCTTCCATTTATATATTTTTTTGTTTTTCAAAAATATATTTAGATAAAAAAAGTCCAAGCCGAACGATAACTCTGATTCTAGATATTTTGGGCAATTCAAGGTACCACGTACAGCATTAGTTATTAAAAAAAAACTGATAAATATCGGTGCTAAAGTCAGGTTGAATTATGAACTAAATTTAAAGCGTTAATTTAAGAGAACGTTTGCAAATTCGCAATGTTTGTAAAATCTCTTAGCTTTTAAAAATAATAAAAATAAACAATCTGAGAGTGACACAAGATAAGAAATAGAATTTATTAGTTTACATTGAATTTATTAAATTATCTTCAGTTCGACAAAAACCTGTGTTTTGATGCAATCATTTGGTTATACAGTGCTATATACTGAAGAACCAGTAAATTTTGGAGTTGTTAATCAAATTGTCCTTTACACAACTTCAACTTATTCTGCATTCACACATAAGTAATTAGGTTGTTAAATTGTTTGAACTGATAAAACGATTTTTTTTTGCCTTTTGGTTTGCGGTCAGTAAAATTATTCAGATTGTTTGTTTTTATGCATGAAATATTTGTTATTTGGCTGTGTGTAGTGACTTTAAAATATTTTTGTTACCCCAAGAACTTAAATTAAAATAAAGAAAAAATAGAAATGTGAAGTACACAAGAAGTCAAAAAAATATAATCGCGTTGGAAATCGAGCTTCGATTGTATTAAGGTATTTTTTTTTTCATTTTCTAGCCAAATTGAGACACATTTCTCGCTCATTCATTGCGCGAAGTAAATTACTGTGATGGTGGTCAGGGTTTCAGATAAGGGCCGGCGAACGGCGAATTTCGCCGGTGCACTCTTGACTTTTGAGGATTATTCGCCATAGCTTCACAGGCTTTCGCCAGGGCAATTGCGGGGGGCATGTGTGTTCCGAGTAAAAATTAGCCGGGGCTTTCTATAATGACAACTTTTTTAGCCGCATTTTAAATTTTTTAGCCATACCCCTAAAGACTTAACTGAAACTCATCACCATCATCATCATTATTATCATCTTCATCATCATCATCCTCATCTTTATCATCAACATCATCAACATCACTACATCTTCATCATCATCATCATCATCATCATCATCATCATCATCATCATCGTCTTCATCATCAACATTATCATCACCTTCATCGTCATCATCATCGGCAGCAGAAGCATCATCATCACCATCGTCATCATTTATACTATTACTGGCTATTTTTATACTAGAGACGTTAAAGTCGTCTACACGCATTTAACGTCTGAGACGTCGAAGTTGTCTGGTGTAAAAACGAGACACAAAAGTAGACGGCTTTATTTAAATACAGCGAATTTTTCTGAAAAAAAAAATTGTCCCAGTCACCCCTGGACGAGTTTGGCATAAATGTATCCCAGTTATGGCGTCCAGTTTTTATGCTAGACACATTTAACGTCTTAGACGTTAAAGTCGTCTGTCAAGTGCGTCTTTTAGACAGTCTTAACAAAAGACGATAAGGTCGTTAGACGTTAAATGCGTCTGTCTTATTTCCCGTTTTTATACTAGACGTTAAAGTTGTCTGAAGACGACTTTACTTCTCAGACGACTTTAACGTCCCTAGCATAAAAACGCTCATTGTACTTGTTTATTAAGTTCCGGACTGGTGACTACGATAAATAGTGCCTCGACAATGCATCATTTGATGAACGAATAAACAGTTCGCAAAGGCTTCCAAGTGAAAGAATGAGTTGGCTTTGCTGTAAGATGTCTGGCTGGCTCTGACTGTTTTGATTTGTCTTCGTGTTCTCTTATTCCGACTTCTAGATCTCTTGCCGTTTCACCCAGGTATTCCGCACCACAGCTACAAATTCCTCTATAGATAACTGTGACGGATGGAAATTTCTGTCTTAGAAAGTGATTCTATTTTCCGAGTTTTCCAAATGATGAAGAAACTTAAAGTTTCCTCCAGTGTAAAAATTTAATTTGCGCAGAAATTTCTGGCTTTCAGCTTCGTTTCTGTGGCAATAAGAGATTGATGATTTCCAATGGACATGAAATTTTCCTGGCTTCTTGTACACTGTTATATATTTCCAAGTCGAACCAATTTAAGGCGTTTTGCTATATGTTTCCAAGGACCTAAGTTTTTCAATTCGCTTAACAATGATATTCAAACCGCAGTCTCTATTTCTCTTTTTAAAGCATAAGTTGAATTCTCTTTATGAACAGCCAGCTTGTTTTGTGTTGTATCTGTGTCTTATCCGCTTGCTTTTTATCTTTACATGTTCAATCAGATATAGTCCTGTAAGTAAATCTTGTAGTTTAACTATTATACAGAGGCCAGGGAGCTCACAATCAAAAGCCCTCATGGTTTCTCGTGAGTTTCCTTGCCACATATATTTATATATACATATTTTTAAAACTATAATTTCTGGCAGAAAATAAACTGAAACTGAAACTCGAAAGCGTTGTATAACTAGTACTTATCGACCTTTCTTCATACAGGTACAAGGATTACACTGAACCGACCGCACCATACAACTACACTCGTCAGTATTTCGTTGTGCTGGCCGCTCGCCTGGCATTTGTCATCCTTTTTCAGTATTTTGTATTCTTTACCGTTGGCCTGGTCGCTTGGTTAATTCCCGACGTTCCTCACTCTCTCAACAACAAGATCAAGCGGGAAGAATATCTTGCACGTGAAAGCATGACTGCCACTCACGTCCAGAGAAAAAGATCACGTGACTTATCTGAAGTTCGTATAGAGTTTGATGCCGCAGTAATTACTGAGGGAGAGCCTTTAATTGACACTGAAGGAATTGTTCATGCGATTGATTGTAAAGAAAGCTGTTTATGATTAGCTTTTGAACAACCCAGCCTTCGAGTTTAGAATAAGCTATCACTATTTAGATAATAAATTATAAATCTCAACTGCTATTTTAGTTTTGTAAAAGTTGGCTCTAAATGTTGTTGTTGTTGTTCTTATTGCTGATGACGATGATGATGATGATGATGATGTTGATGATGATCGTGATGATGATGATGGTGGTGATGGTGATGATGATGGTAATGATGATGATGATGATGTTGACAATGACGATGATGATGATGTTGATGATGATGATGATGATGTTGACAATTATGATATTGATGTTCATGATGATGATGATGATGGTGATGATGTTGTTGTTGTTGTTGTTGTTGATGATGATGTTGTTGTTGACAATGATGATGTTAATGATGATGATGATGACGATGAAAGTTACTAGACAAATTAAGCTTTACCAATTATTCCAGTTAGCCAGCACCATTCTTATCTCACAAAACCCATAACTTTCTTTACCAATGGTGAAATGAACAGACTTCTTATTGTTGTTGTTTTTATGAGTTTCTCTGCGCGCTCCTGTGAAGGCTAACTGAAAATTCATAAAGCCTCAAATACTTCAACTTTATAAAGTGAGTAAGTCTTTATCAACAATTGAGCTAGAAGTACCAAAAAAGGTTTTCATAGTAAGCAATGGTCAGTCTTGCTGATGCACTTACTAAAAATTAACAATAATCTTGCGTTTACAATCAATTCATGATTTCTGTACCGAAACGCAAGGTGGGTTCTGAATATTAATGAACTGGTAAAACATCTGACCCTAAATAGAGTGAAGAGTGAAGCAAGCTGAAAAACTTACTGATCATGAAGCATGACGTTAATATATCTCAACTTCGTTCGCAGGGCTTTTCACAGTAGAAAAAAGCCCTGGGAACTAGGTTATATATTTCTATCACTTCCATGTTAGTGATTTCCAGCAGATAGTAAAATTCATTCCAACCGTGTACATATAGGTAAATTGAAGGCCTAATCTGGGACGCAAAGTCGCCGTTACTTTGGGCGACTCAAGGCGACGTTGGGCGACTTAAGGCGACTTTGCGCAACTTAAGGCGACTTAAGAAGAAAGTAGACAAAAAACCACTGCGTCTTTGTGCGACTTAAGGCAACTTTGTGCAACTTTAGGCAACTTTGCGCGACTTTAGGGGACTTTGCGGGACTTAAGGCTACTTTGCGCGACTTAAGGCGACTTTGCGCGACTTAAGGCGACTTTGGGTCCCAGAGTAGGCCTTCTAATTTGGACATAGCTTAGATTTTCCTTACACTGAACCAATTATAGTTCTGATGTTAGTTTATTGTTGCATCTAGGAGGAGCCAACGTATCTGTTGCCGTTGGACCATCTGCAGTGACCAAAGAAACTGTTACCCAGATTGTCAATGAATACGGACGAAAGCTTTCCGGTACTCAAATCACTAACAAATACAGTTACCTTAAATCGCAATAAAATCCACTGACACTTCCATGGCATGTTTATTAATCCCTATAATATCCCATGGCTGAGTTTGAGCGAGAGTGTTCACTTTAACTTGACTTTCCCCCAAAAGTAATTATAGGACAAAAGGTAGGTTGCGGGATCTCTCGAAAGGCCTTCGAACGGCTCAACTCCAACAGTATTTTTGCGTTGAATTGAAGCGGTCTAGGGAAGAGTTTCTCGCTGTTCTCATTGCCACAGGACTGCAATCAATGCTTTTTCTGAGTCACCAGCCTGCTCGTTGTTCGTTGTCCACCTTCAAACGATGCCTTTTCACCGCAGCTTTCACAATTTGGTGAGCAAAGCCGTTAAATACACGGCCATGCTTGAAACCGAGTGCCAGAAATGACTCCACCAGGGAGACACAGTACTCAGTACCAGCCATGGCCGTGTTTTTAACGGCTTTACAGACCAGATTTCGATAGCTTCATTTCCTTTCACTTTATCAATTTTATTATCAGAAACAACCGCAAAAACCAATTCCGTCCGTCTTTTTTTGTTGGAAGTATCTAATATTTTGAAGATAAATCTAAACCAGTGAAATTACTATTAGTTTAGTTGGTATATACTAAAACCTAAAACCAATTATTGGCCAGTCTGCTCATTGAAAATCATCCTAGAAGGAGTTCTAGTTTACATACTGGTGATGTTTACAACATCCAGGAATCCCGATATTATACATGATCCCCAACCCCTTCGCTGAGAACGCTTAAATCCTTTCATAAGTCTAAGTAGCATAGTGGAGCCAGTACTTATCTCCGTTTTCTGTAGTGCTAAGCAGATGAGCGTCATTGACTCATTGAAACTTTTGGTGCATAGTCTCACCATTACATTCGAAATCCATTGGTTCGACGTGAAAATTCTGAGGGCTTCTTTTGCCATTTTGTCTTCTTTACCAGTCAGATTTTCCATGTAGTGTTAACAATGGATTTCTTCTTTTTACATACTTCTTGTTTGAAGTTTCTGTTATTTATTTATACATCCGTTTGGAAATAAGATTAGTTCTGTTAGTGAAATGTTCTGAACTGAAGCTGCAGACATTTCTCATTTTCTACGGCTAGATCTCAAAAGTCAACGATACCTAATGGTAAGACTAGAAGACCAGTAAAATATATTGATAAAACTCAAAGGTGCAGAGAGAGAGTAGATATTGAGATTTAAAAAAAATTGAAAATGTTGCTTGTATTTTGTCATCAGCGGAGCTGAGTAAACAAGGTTGCATTGCCTGCAGTAACGCAACTGTCCGAAGACAGGTGGAGTCTTTCACACGTTCTCTTCTTGATCTTGGTAAGCAAATGAGTCCTAATTAACCCTTTGAACCCCAAGCAGGACAAATGACGTGTTGTTAAATTCTCCCAACTGAGTTCCATACTTCCTATTTAAGCAGTTTTGGAGAATTTGGCATTTGATCGTCTACAGCTGATTTCACTTGATCAATTCCTTGCTTCTCATTACCAGTTCTATTGTTTTGTGTGAGTTATGTAAGGAGAAGTTGGAGGTTGATAATTTGCCTGGGGCTGTAAGGGTTAAGGCTGAAGTTCGTCTAATTTTGCCTAATCTTTCCTAAAAGCCAATTTTCGGCTCAAACATAGTTTTGCATAAATTGGGCTAATTTCGTCTAAACTCGCAGTAAGATTAGAGGCAAGTGTTTTTTCGAGCCTGTTATAGATCAAATTGACAAACTAAATGCTTACACAACGTTTGTATAAATTTTTAAACTGAGGATTTGGGAGCCTACAAATTTGCATGTTAGATCCGTTAGGTAATGTTTGCATTTTACGTTTCTTTCTCTGTTATTTCTTGACACTGTAAGGAGTCCCTAAAGGGGTGCAAAAAACGCAAAACAACTGGGTGGCAAGACCGTTAATGATCTCTTATATTAAAGTTTCCAGTATTTAAAAGCGCACCTCAAGAACAGTGTTTAACATATCGGTCTCATGTTTTCAGAAGAGGTTTATTTTGGAAAGCTCTTTTAATATCCAGTACTTATCAATTTGTATCTTAGTTGGAAAGAGAGGTAGGTATGCTACTATAGCTAAAGCAAACAATGTAAACAAAGATTCACCTATTAATTTCTTTCAGGTTTCTCTCTCAGACTTCTTCTTAGGATTTCAGATTTCTGTCAATCCTGTAGGGGAGGAAAGGGAGGAGTGCGTTCGCACCCATCGTTCAAGCTGGGGCCATTAGTTTGCATCCCTATCAAATAATTGAAGAAACGGTGCGCCCCGTCGTAGCTTGCGTAGATGATAGCCAAACCATTCAGCAATTTGTGAAATTATCCCTAGAGGCCGAAGGGTTTGATGTTTTACAGCTGATGGATCCTAAACAAGCTTTAACGGTTCTAATTGAGCAGCAACCCAATCTGATCCTCATGGATATCGAAATGCCTAAGATGGATGGCTATGAACTGTGTCGCATGGTTCGCCAGGTTGATATGCTGAAGGAAATTCCGGTGGTGATGCTAACGGGGCGAGAAGGAATTATTGATCGCATGCGCGCTCGGATGTCAGGGTGTACTGCTTACTTAACCAAGCCGTTTAATCCTCAAGAGTTATTGGCACTGGTACAGAAACTCACGGCTGAAGGTGCTGCTGTTGCCCAGCAAGTCTAAAGCCACCTGGGTTAGGAGATCACC
>JAODFW021616950.1:0-13458 GCA_027575235.2 Palythoa mutuki
CTTCTTAATATAATCATACGTATTCGATTTCTGGCTCGACTGTCCAGACACTGCATGTGTATTTAAGAAGATACGAGCTTCGATATTTGATATTTGATATACAAGTCTACTTTAAAAGGGAAAATGATTCCTGCGAATTCTTCTTGTATTGTAAATCTCCATGTATTTTACTCTAGTTGCAAAGAGTGTTGCATTATTGACTATTCGGCCATGATTTTGTGCCGTATTGTAATAAAATCAAGTTCTCGGCCATTTTAGGTCGGGTGTGTGTACGTTCTTAACATGTTAAATTTTCGCCGGTTTTCAGCCTGACGTTCTTATAAAAAGGTTCTTTAATATTAAAACAAGAGTGTAAATACAAAATTATATATTACGTAATGCAAGAAGGGCTCAAGTCAAGTACAGTACACTAGAGGCCCATATTTGTAAGTTAACGTTTGGAAACCGGCGAATTAACGACTTAGCGAAAACATAAAAATGTATTATTCCACATGTGGTTTTTGAAAAATATTGGAAAGTGCAAACCGTGTATTGGTTTCAGACTATGCACAAACTTACTTTTGGCAATTCCTAGTTCCGATATGGAAAATGTCTCGTATTCCTGTGCATTTCTAAAATAAGCCGATGTGTTTAGGGAACAAGTCTTATAAAACTGAGAACCCTAGTTAGCGGATATCTTTTGGTCAACGCACCTAATAAGACTCAGAAACACGGATCCATTTCATATGAGGGCAGAACTTAGTGTATCGTGTAACTCATGTTTTTTTCTTTTTTTTTGTCAGTGATATTCCGCCATGCACTGTAGAAGACACTTGAATCTATTTTAACCACCAATACACAACTTATTGTAAAAAGAACAGGTCGGTTGTTCCTTTAGTTGCGGTTAAAGCTAATTTTTGATATAGTTAAACCCTAAGATTATCCAAAATCGTATCCGAAAGCTACAATGTTTTCAGCAATTTCCAAAGCTGATTCAAAAATCTTGTCAGGGCCGCGAAATTTGCGATTTTGGACGAACGGAACGCGCGTGTATTGCAAAATAGCGACACCCACGTGGTACCGTACGCACTTCAATTATGTTATGGGGGTGGAATTTTTAACCTATAGAGGTCTTCCTACACGTAACGGCAGTCAATGTTGGCTTCGAAAAACAATTTCAAGAGATTTAAGGATAGCTCTGGAAGCAATGGGCGTCTAAGATTGTAACTTATCACCGACGAAAATCTATGAATCGTGTAAGAAACCCAGAGAATCGAGAAAAATACAAAAAAGCATGTTGTTTAGTTGAATTAAGCGTCAAATACATGCTTTAAAAATCGTTTCCTGTTTCCATTTTCCCTGGCTAGGTTGTGTAATACAAATTTCCGGTGATAAATTTTATTTGTTTAATTCAGTGGCAAAGTTTTCGCCGGCGGTTCAGTAAAAGAGATATTTGTTTATAAACTCAAAGAAGTATGAATATCTTTATAAAATTATGATTAATATTTTTGCAAACAGTAAGGTCAACTGATGTTTTTTAGTATAATACTGAAGCATTTTTGCTCTTCTTACATTTTTATTTATGTTATCAAATTCCATACTTGGTAAAATATAATGCCAAGTTGGCTAGGACTTCTCTCTCGGACTTATATCATTTTCCCAAGCCTTTATCCAATCGAATCTAAAAAAAGTCTTACCGACTTTTCATAACTCACTTTGATTTCCCCTCTACCAAAAAAAAAAGCGATCCCCAAGAAATCAAAATTCACAGAAGTAAAACTAAACTTAAAAACTAAATGCCTGAAAATTCCGACCCATGGCCAAAACTGTGGACGGAAATAGGAAAAGTCATGTGCTTTTTTGATAGACTGAGAAGGTCAAAAAGCCAACCTCAAATACAGTTTGAGTTGTATAGATAACAAAGAAAAGCGGAAGTGGTTTTGTACGCATTTTGTTTAGTATTCGAGCTTCCAACTTTTTCTCCAACCCTTCAGTCAGCAGTGCACGGAGAGAAAAGATAGCGTGTCCATATTTGGACATAACCATCAACAGTACTATTGCCGTTTCCGGACTGTAAGAGATTGGGTCAACACCCTAACTATTTGCGTCAATCTTGTATCTGTCAAATTATGCAAATTAACTCTGGTTTCAGTATAAAATCAAGAAGGTTGTGGCTTTTTTCAAAAGCTTCAGCTGCAGGAAACGAGTCTATCTGAAGGAATTCTTTCGTTTGAATTTTAGTGACATTTATTAGTTGGTCTTTACTCCGTAATGGAGCGCTTCGTTTTATTACTGTCTATTTTAGAAGCGTTTTTCCTCGTTGTTTCAGCAAACCCAGTACCGAATGCTCAACAAGCGCTGGTAAGCAATTTAATTTTAATTCTCTTGTCATGCTTTCTTGAAAATCGTGAAAAATATTTGCACGGTACTAATAGCATCAAGACATATTCATTTTTATTTTGCATATACTGACTGTCAAAGACTTGTCTAATATTTTTAACTTCAAATTTGTTGTCTGTAGAGCTTTGGAATATTCCACATTGTCATTATTCTTATCAGAAAAGTTATCATGATAACAGTAATTGTAATCATTCTTATAATTGGCTATTACCACTGAAAATAACGGTACTAACTCTTCTGACAGTTTACAAAAAAGAAGAGAACCTTTGTCGAACTGAGAACTCAATCGATTTTGATTTAACGGTGTCACAAAATGACCCTTAGCAAAAATAGTCAAAATACATTGCTTTCAGATTTTATCAAACTTACTGTACTTATCTATTGACTTTTTATGCTCTAATTTAAAAAATGTTACATACATCATTTACATCACCGTTAAAGAATGTGAAAATGTAACCGGATTAATTTTTTGGTTTCTCGGGTTGGAACGATTTGTTTTTTCCAAGTGTATGAATAGTTGAAGTTGTTTTCTTCACTCACTCCAAACACAATATTGTGATGGAAAGTTCAAAAGATATTTTGTCATAACTGATATTGAAGTTTAAAGTACTAGCGTCATAATTACTCATTAGATTTTATTTTATTTGCTGTACTATGAAATGTGTTAAAATGTTGTACTAATGTGATAACCTGATTAAAAAATGTACAAAGTTTTAGACTTAAACGAAAGCCAAAAAAGACTGCTTGCGGACGGAGGCTATTGTTATTAAAATTGCGGTGAACTCGACAAACGATACATGATGTTGAAGCTTTTGTCATGTTTAACATACATGTATTTTTCCTTTGCCAAAGGGATACATGATTCAGTATGGCTATATTAATGAGCCTGACGCACGGACGGGCCGGTTGAGAACAAAAGAAGAATTAGTTTCTGGAATAAAACTACTCCAGCGATACGGAGGTCTAAAAGAAACCGGTGAGTTTGACCCTGCCACGCTCGCCTTGATGGCGAAAGACCGCTGTGGTGTCCCGGACTTCAGTAAAAGTGACAGTGCAAGACGAAAACGAAGATACACTCTGCAAGGCAGTAAATGGAGGAGAAAGGTAAGCGGCCTTTTTGTTCCAATTAAAATGACAAAACGAAATAACCTTCTTTTCGAAATGGAGCCACAGCATATGACTATGAGTACGAAAGCCCGGGAGGATCACTTACAGATTTGATTTTTTCCTTTTAGGTTTTTGCTTTTAATATTTGAAATTAGACTTTGTTTTTGAAAGTTTAGATTTTAAAATTGTTCTTTGCAATTTTAGGATTCAGTTTTTTGACTTTGCAATCAACAGTTTTGCTTTCGGTTTTTGCGTTTGCGAGTTTTGCCTTCGCGTCGAAAAAAATTCTTTCGCAGAATTGAAATCAAAACTGCAAATTGTAAAACTTAAAGTCAAAGTCGAAATCTTCAAAAATAAACTCGAAATCTAAATTATTGAAAGCAAAAACCTAAAAGGAAAATCAAAACTAAAAACTCTTGTTCGTAAAGTCAAAAATTCGAATCCTAAAATCGCAAACGGAATTATTTTAAAATCTAAATCTTCAAAAACAAAATCGAATTCTCAAATATTAAAAGCAAAAACCTAAAACGTAAAAGACGAAAATCAAATCCGTATAAGTGATCCTCTGGGCTTTCGTACACGAATTACCGCTTTTTTATAATATACATGTACAATAAACTAAAGCCATATATTTGTGAGTTGAAATGGGCGAAATAAGTTGGCCAGTTTTTAAAGGATGTATCAAAGGCTGATATCTTTTTTTAACAAATATATTTTTAATAGCAAATATATTTTTGCCTGTTGGGAATAAAACACAGTGGTCGGCAACTGCTACAAAGCTGACAATCAAATGCCATTCCTCCTTAACAAAATTAGATATCATTAAATCAAAACATTAAACTAAAAGATAGCCCAATCAGTTGTACAAGGTTTTCACAAGAATACGGTCAACCTAAAATTCGTAAAACTATAAATCAGCTTAGCCGAACATGCAAAATGTGAACAAATGACGCCGCCAGCTATAGATATTTTCTAACACCAAAAGATTAGATAAGATGTACTGATCTGGATAACGGCCAGTTTAGTTGTTGGCTTCCTTCATAGTTAGTTTAATCGGACTCGAAGTAAATTGAAAGTGAAGACGTGATCCAAAATTAACCGCAATGTCAGCCGGTAGTCCAGTGATTGCAACAAGTGAGTTTGTTATCTATTCCGAGTATGTCACTCCGTGCTTGGGCGGGAATAAATGATCATTGGATAAGTAACGGGAAATGTGAGTGCATGCCAAAAACCATATCAAACGTCCTGTTTTGTAACAGAGAGACCAATATAGAATGTATTGGTACAATAGAAAGAATTTGGAGAATACCTTCTTTCATCATTAAAATTTAAAGCTTTATTTTTCTCTGTCTTTATTACCATTGTATCATATATTTAATCGCGTACCTCCAAATTTATCTCTATAGGTATTTGTTTTAATTTTCTTCTGAGCGGTGTATTATGTTAATCTATAATATATGTTTACTGTTCCATTTGTCTGCCTTGACTAGAATTTGAGCTATTTTGTAGACAAGCTATCATCTTTGTAATATTGTATTTTAAGACTTTTAACGAACGGTTTTATTGCTGTTGTTGTTGCTGTTCTTGTTGTCGTTGTTGTTCTAGTTGTTGTTGCTGCTGTTGTTGTTGTTGTTGTTGTTGTTATCATCAGTTATTATTGCTGTTATCATTTTTATTGTTATTGTTATTGTTTTTGTTCTAGTTGTTGTTGCTGCTGTTGTTGTTGTTGTTGTCATCAGTTATTATTACTGCTATCATTTTTATTGTTATTGTTGTTGTTGTTGTTGTTGTTGTTGTTGCTGCTGCTGTTGTTGTTGTTGCTGTTGATGTTGTCGCTGTTGTTGCTGTTATAGCGGGAGGAAAGTTAAGACTATTGAACTGAAAGGAGTTAATCATCCATTCCACTCAATTTAGCTAGCACAACTACACGAAGAAATCCTTGAAAAATGAGCACTGTGATCAATATTTTCTTTTATAATTCTCAGTATTGCAATTTGCAATAAACTAAAAGAGACACTAAAAACATACGAATTTTACCGGTATAGCAATTTATAGAGTGATAACACCTGAGCCTCAAACATGACTCATTTTTTATTCAACAGGACCTGACATACAAGATTGTTCGCTATTCCAGCAAACTCTCAAGACAACAACAACGTGAAACATTTAAGAAGGCGTTCCAGATGTGGCAAGACGCAAGTCAGTTGACCTTCCGCGAATCAAGTAGCAGGAACGCCGATATAATGATCGACTTCCAGCGCGGTTACCATAGAGACGGTTATCCGTTTGACGGGCGTGGAGGAACGCTTGCCCACGCCTTCTATCCCCACTCAAACACCGGAATCTCGGGCGATGCGCATTTTGACAGCGAAGAGCCTTGGACAGTGAAGGGCGGTCGTGGTGTTGATCTTGAATGGGTGGCTATACACGAGTTTGGACACAGCTTAGGACTTGGTCACTCACGTGTTAGAGGCAGCATCATGTATCCATGGTATCAGGGATATAAATCCAACATAAAACTGACAGACGATGACCTCAGAGGAATACGCAAGATCTATGGTGAGTTAAGTAAACTTTGAGCTACACACATTTATACCTCGTGGAGATTGGGCCCTAGACTAGACAACGCAGAACGTGTAACGATAGAAATGCATCTTAGCCAATCAGCGGCGTCATAAACAAATCACAGCTAGACCACAGTTGGATGCCAATCACTTGCTTTTTAAGCACAAAAGACAATCACGTTCATATTTGTTGGTTATTGTCTCTCTGCAGTTTGCGTACTTTTTAACCCTTTCATCCCCAAGCGATTTATCAACATCTAACTTCTCCTTACATAACTTAAACAAAACAATATAACTGTAAATGAGAAATAAGAAATTGATCAAGTGTAATAATCTGTAGAAGTTAAAAAGCGAAATTTTCCCAAACTACTAATATGAAAAGTGTCAGGATCTGTGACGTTGGGAGAATTTTACCAATACGCCTATTCAGTTTGTCGTCAGTAGTAAATTTTTAAATTTTTCTTCACTTTTTGCATGGTGACTAAGTGAGGCTCCGGGATTGTTTATATTTCTAAAAAGTAAAAAAATGTAGCCAGAGTTAACGAAATCGAAAATAGTACACTCAATCCTTTTTCCAAAGGCAGGAAAATTCCAGCTCACTTTTAACAATAATATTTTTCTCATAGGAAGCCGTAGCGCACCGCGTACACCTCAACCAACACTACCCCCCAGGACTGACCCGCCTAAACCGCCTGTTACTCGTCCCAGACCCACAAGGAATCCCTTTATCCCGGATGCGTGCACGTCATCATTCGACACGTTCTTTATGGAGGCATCTAGGACAAAGACGTATGCCTTCAAGGGTCAATATTATTTTGTCATTGGCTATAATGCCGGTCTAGAGAGTGGGCCTCACAAGATTAGCTCGAAATGGCGCGAGCTCCGCGCACCAGTCAATGCCGCTTTTACTGACAAAATTGGAAGGACGTTCTTTTTCGTTGGATCCCAGTAAGTAGCTTGATCAACAAAAGAACTATAGTGTGAACCTTTTCTTAAATACATGTACTATCATAAATGGTGTGTAAACGTGCTTTATGTAATGACTATGGAAAAACCTGAGGCACATAAGTTAATGCTTTAAATTATAGTTGGCATTGTTGCTGTCGTTGTCAGTGTCATTGCCATTGCTGTTGTCGTTGTCATTGTCGTTGCTGTTGTCATTGTCGTTGTCATTGTCATTGCTGTTGTCGTTATCAATGTCGTTGTCATTACCGTTGTCATTGTCATTGTCATTGTCGTTGCGTCGTCGTTGTCATTGTCTTTGTTGTTGTTGTTGTTAATGTTGTAGTCAATGTCGTTGTCGCCTTCAATGTCATTGTTTTTAACTTAATGATTTAAATTATCGTTGGCATTTTCGCTATTGTTTTTTCTGTTGTAATTGTCTTTGCCTTGTCGTTGTCGTTATTGTTATCATTATCACTGTCATTGTTTTCGTTGCTTCTGCTGTTGGTATTATCTTCTTCGTCTTCTTTACTGTTGTTATTGTTGTTGTCTGCGGCTCCGTTGTTGTCATTGCTGTTGTTGTTTTCGTCATCTTCGTTTTCATTTTTGTTTTCGTGTCATTGTCTACGTCGTCGTCGTTGTAGTTGAAGTTGTTGTTATCATCGTCATTCACATCATTATCCGGCATTGTTGTTGTTGCTGTTGGTGTTGCTGTTTTCTCGTCTTCTTTGTTGTTCTTGTAATAATTTTTGAGTTTAGTTGTTGCGCTTCCGTAGTTTTTGTTTCTAACAATACCTTCATTATCACTGCTTCTTGTTTTGTTACTTTATCATGTTGTGCATTTCTGTTTAATTTATTAAATGCATTTTTAATTGCCGTTTCAGGTTCTATGTCTACTCCAACAACAGACTACTCACCGGTCCCAGACACATAAGAGATATCGGTTTGCCTGACGAACTGATCAACATGGACGCAGTCTTGCGCTGGGGCGGGAACGGACAAGTATATTTCTTCAAAGGAGATCAATACTGGCGATTAAAACACAATGGCATCATACCCCTCAATAGCAGAAAACCTTTTAGTTCTATTGAAGCTAGCTACCCAAGAAAAATCAACGGACCTTGGAAAAATGTTCCGATTAACCTGGACGGAGCCATGCAATGGCGTAATGGGAAGACCTTCTTTTTCAAAGACAAGCAATACTACAGACTCGATGATTTCAAGATCCAGGTCGAACCGTATTATCCCAAGTTAATTGGACTTGGATGGATGAGATGCACATTAAATGAAATCAAACTGGCCAATGAGAACGAAAAAAAGCGATCAGCAGGTCACGCAATCTTTCCCAGTATCGTGACAATGGTTGTCACACTCCTTGCGTTTATTAGATTGTAAACGAGATACAGACTGAGAGAGGAGTTTTTCATAAAAAAAAACCGTTTCTCTGTATCTTTTATATCCGTACAGAAACTGTAGAGATACATTTTATTTCATACGAAATATATTGATGTAGCGGATGGTTCCAATCCGAAGTTCCATCAGGGAAGACTTGGTACAGTGAGGTTTTTTAATGTTTTGTCAGATCACAGGTCACAGATCGAGTAGAAAGAATAACGGTCTGAGAAAAGTTGATGAGTTATAGTTGCCAATAATGATACACGCTTTCTTTTATAAGAACAACTTTATAAGAACAACGAGGCTCAACAATTTAAGAACAAGCTCAGGCTGAGGCTTGATAACTAGGAAAGTTTTTACTATCTTTGAGGCTTTTAGGAAAGTTTTTGTGGCAGAAAATTGATTTAAACTTAGTGATGCAGCATAAAATATAAAAAGATTCACTGTAAAGACTGCTCAACAAACAATGAGCTGAGGTAGTTTGATGAAAACCACTCACAGAAATAAGAACAAATTAAGAACAAATTGAGGCTGAAATCGCCAAAAAATTAAGAACAAGTGAGCCTCGCCAAAATTCACTAGTTCCTATAAAAAAATGCGTGTATTAATCAGAAATCGATCAGTATAGCTACAGAATTTTTTTATGGCTCATAATTGATTTGTAAGTTATTTCGTAAGCATATTATTATTAAACTCGAGAAAATTTGTAAATAATATGAAACATTTCAAATATTATTATATTTTGAACACTACTTCAGCGATTATACGTGAAAATGTCACGAAGTTCAGTTAGTAACCATTTCTAAAATCAACAAGATGTAATAAAACAGTTTATCGATATTTAATAGTTGTATGCGTCGAGCTTCATTCTATTTTGATAACGGTTTTGATTTTGCTGTGGGAAATGGAAAAACGAGAATATGAGACAGACGAACAGAAAATAGGTAGAAGACAAGCATTTCAAGAGCACAACACAGAAGATATAGCTATGTTTGTGTTTAGTAACTATGAAATGAATGAATAAATAACACACTGGCGACTGAAAATAATTGGTTTATGCCCCGAGCGCGGGAAATCGAACCCACGTCTCCCTGTGTTCTAGTCAGGAGTGCTAACCACTACACCATCAGGGACCACCACGCTGGCAACGCTGCATTCTCATTATTACTTCAGTTGGTTAGCGCATGAGGATTCCGGGGACCCAATTTTATCTGAAATGCAAATGCGGCCTAATACTACTGGAGTGTGTTTCGCCTTTGACATAAGGATCAGATCAACTGAATAGTACCAAATGTTAGGCATATATGAAACAACAAGCAGCTCGGCCCAAGCCTATGTATAAACATATATCAATGTATGTTATACACTTATTTTTGTTCAACGATCTGGGTCATATACCGTATTTTCTTGAATAAACGCCGCAGCGTTTATTAAATTTTTCATGATTAGGGTGCGACGTTTATTCGAGGGCGGCGTTTATTTAAAATGCTGTTTGATTTTTTTAAACAACCAGCCGTAACTTTAGTTTAAAAAGTAGAAAAAGTGATAAATTTCTTTGTCTTGCTGTACCGATCAAGCTTTACAGTTTTAAAACTACAACTTGTTGAGCTTGTAAACGCTGGCACAATAATAACTAAAATTATCTGATATGCATCGTACCACATTTGAAAGTGTTCCATTCTCAATATGCTTGGGCACAAAAACTGTTCTTAAACAAGTGTTCCCGGTGCAAACGTCTGTTGATATAATTTTTGTTATGGTACGATAGCCATATATCTGACATAGCATGGTGTGTCATCAGCTTTATTTTAATTGTAGGACTACTGAGCGTCTTTGATTAAGTTTCTATGTAAGATTCCCACTACAAAATTTCTTTTTTTTTCACTAGTGATCAAAAACGTGATTTCTCGTGATCAGATACTGGATGGAGAAAAGCTGACTGTTGGGTTGACCAAAATGGAAGAAGATCCTAAAGTTGATGAAAAAGATCTTTGCTCTAAGGAAGAATTATTTTCTCGAGTAATTGAGGTCAGCCGTATTGCACCCTGCACCACCGAAGATGCATTGGCTAATTACTTTGAGAATAAAAGGAAGTCGGTAGGTGGAGAGGTTGAAAATGTTGAGTTACAGTCTGGAGTTGGAAAAGCCCTGGTGACGTTTTCAGAACCTGAAGGTAAATATAAATCTTTTAATAGCACACCGTTATCTACATAACAAATAGGTTCCATGTTGGCCTACGTCTATTCAGTAGTAGAATAAACTGTGGAATCATTAAATCTATTTCTTTTATATAATAAAAAAATAAAAACTTTATAATGGTGACGTCAATCGTGCGTTGGTCCTCTAATAGATTATAGGCGAGAACCAATCAAAACGGGAGAATAAGTTGGGTTATTATATAAAATATTTTTTTCACTTCAGGACTGGTTTTCTACATATCAAATTGTAATTGTTCCATTTTTGCTTCTTGAACCTTATTTGTTAAGATCCTCTCATTCGTGTTTTTTGCATTTCAGATAGATTAAAATGCCGCGTTTTACACATTTATCGTCTTTACCTTCATAGAATAAATTTGCCTTATCGTGTGTTCTTTCGCACTAACCACACTGAACCCTTCATTCTCAAAAGAATGCGAAACTCCGTACTGTATGTAGACCAATCACATGCCAACTTTTAAAAATGTTGAATTGTCTCACCCTCAGCTTCTGAAACACATTTGTCTTTGGTTGGTCAGTCTTGAAGAAGAAATATAGCTTAAGGGACCGGCACATAGAAAGACAGCTGGGTGCTGCAAAAATTCGTGCTTTGGAATCTCTTACTGTCTCTTTCCCAATAACAATTCACCTCCACCTGTTTCTCTTTTGCTTTGTGTAATACTTCGCTCCTATGATAATTTCACAAGAACATCTTTGGAGTGTTAACTTGCTGACCAAGAAAGGGGTGTATCGCATACATTAATATCAAAAAATTTCGGGCAGAAATATTTTGTGACAATTTAATTTCGGACAAATTAATTTTGAACACCTTTCTGTGATTTTCGGAGAAAATTCGGACAAAAATTTCGGACACCTTTTGCAGGAAACATAGCTTTATTACAAACCTGTTCCGAAGGCAATAACAAACGTTTTTGCGGTATGATATCGTTTGTCGCAATGTGAAAAACAAATTCAGACTAAATTAACAGTTCATTTACATCAAGTACGGCTGCATTTAGTTCATTTTCAGGAAGTGGACTGGTTAAACCAGTTGACCATTGGCATTAGCAAATCGTTAAGATTGAGGATGCGAATCGGTAAATTCTTTGCTTATGAAAGGAACTAATTGAACGGAAGTATGATGCTATGGAAGAGGCCTCGTTGCACGCTGAAAAAGAGATTTTCGTGTAAGTGTTACGGCACATAATTAGATAGCTTTAGTAAAATCATTTACGCATATCTGTCAACTTTTGCATTGATCTTGACCATTTGGAAATTCAAAGTTCTATTATTAGGTTTAGATTAGTTGTTCACAAAGGACAGAACTTTTAGCTCTAGTACCGTTAGAAAACTTAGTTTTCAGACTAATTTTAAAATTGAGTTTTGAGAACCTTTTTGAATTTACTCCTGTCGTAATGAAACAGAGGAAACTAGCTAGATTTGAGAAATGTAAACTACTGAGGGTAGTCTTAGTTCAATAACAACCGTAACTTTTGCTGAGTAAACAGAAGGAATGATATTTGAATATTACCTTATAGAATTTCGAATAATTGCTGCTCATGCATTTGTTCACTAAGCTAGGAAATGCTGTAGAACGCTTTTGGAATCGAGATAGGTAACTAAACACAGAATTTCAGTAATTATTTTAAGTAACGCAATAGCTTTTAGGTTTCTGGTCATAGTTTTCAAGTTTACGATCTGCTGATTAATTATAGTTCTGTTGTAGAAAAGTCCATCAAGCCCGTCTAGTTAGCTAATGATTAGAATCCGGTACGATGAGAAAATTGCCCGTAATATCTAAAAATTAACAGTCTTGATGAAAAGTGTATAAAATGTGTAGTTTTTAGAGAGAGCTATATAGAGAGAGCCACTAGATCAACCAGACATAGCGAATAGCTAGAGCTATGTATAGAGAGAAGGGGTAAAATGCACTGTTAAACAGAGAAACTCGTCACTCTGTCCATCGTGTAATGCTGAAGGAGAATGCTCCCAATAGCAACACTGCTGTAATACTACTGTAATATAAGCATCAAGTGTGAGAAAATATAAACAAACTGTTACTTTCCTTAAAATGAAAATCAATGATCAATATCCTAGTGAAAAATTTTGGACGCTAAAAATTTTCGGACGGATTAATATTCGGGAAAAAATTTTGTACGAAAGTAAATTCGTCCAAAAGTTTTGTTATGTAGTCATTTCAATTCAACCCTACAACCAGGATGAGAGTTTTGATTGACGCCAGTCTGATGTTTTTAAAACGATTTTTTTGTTGTGCATCTGGCTTTCCGCCCACTACAAAATCGACGCCCTGCAAAGTACAACAGGCTGTAAGTGCTCCGCCAAGGTCATACATTGTGACGATCCTAGAGTGGATGCAGGGGCACATATAATTATATCCTGACCTTAGCCCGGTGAGCTGCGTCTTCATAGTTTAATCTGTGACCTAAATTTGGCCGACTAGCGTGCCAAAGATCGACGCTTTTAAAACGGGCTTACATATAGCAAAATTAAGCTTACCATAACCAAAGTTATGGGAATACACTTTACTTAAACTCAACAGGAAATTTCGAAGCTTCCCATGCATCACGCTTTTGCTTTCGATCATATTTATTACAAGAATGAATGAAGTGTGTTAAAACAACGTTTTAGCCAAATTGAAAAGAAATTTATCTAGTTTTGCAAGGAAAGAAAAGTTTTCTATTGCGACTTACAAAAGTGATAGCCATCTTGCGTTTCATTACACCTTCAATATCCTTTGTCAGTTATTTTCAGATCAAACAAAAGCGGCTTTGGGCGGTCAGCAAATTTAGGATTAAAGACGTGTCAGAGTTTGTTTACGTGATAATAAATAAAAAGGGAATTTTTGTTGGAAATCA
>JAODFW021617973.1:0-21339 GCA_027575235.2 Palythoa mutuki
TTTAACGGTTTATACTTTTGAAATTGTATGTTTAAACATACGAAATGTCAAATTTATAAATGAATCTTTTAACGAATATGTTTATTACTGCTGTTTGTTTTATATTTTTGATTAAGCTTCGATGGCCAAATAACAGGAGTCCATACAAAACAATAAACTCAAAACACACACGTGCGTCGGCTCTATACTCTGTCGCCTAGTCAGCATGGGGTGTCGCCCTCGGCGGACTCGCTAACAATGATTTACATTCATTTCAAAACACCATTTTATTTTAGGTTTTTGTTATAAACAATTTTATTTTCAATTAGAATTTGCTTGTTGTTTCGTATGTATCTGTTAACTATACCATGATCTGTTTCAGCAGGTGATTGGAGTGTCTTCTAAACAAAAAGGCATTCTTCGTATAACCAGGGCAATTTTAAGAAAAGTGTTGAAGATCGAAGATCGATTTTTTCAGTTCTATTTGTGTGATGTTGTCCTTTTCATTTTGTCGGAGGAGAGGAGGGGGGAGGCAACTAAAAATTCATGAAATGTGGGAGGAGGGGGGATACGAAAAAGGTTTCCAGGGAATACTTTCCGGATGAACGTTTGAAAAAAATTTGCTTACTCCTCTCCTAATTTTTGTTGATTTTCTTCCACTTGGATTGAATGTTTTTTGAAAGTGAGTAGTCTAATCATGGTTCATTTTTAAAGCCTTGAAATTCTTAAAGGCTTTTAAATTTTGTAGCCAGTAAATCTGGTTTCTGTCAATCAAATTAACCTATTTGTTGAATGCAGACCATACATTTTTGTGGCTATTGTCTGGTAACCAAGCAGAAAGCCACTATATGTAATCGGTTTGTGGTTGCGTGAGTAAGTAATGTAACTCCAATCTTCCGTTTGTCATCGGCTTTGGCTAGTCGAAAGGAAATCAGTTATTTGTCTCGAATGAGTTACGAAGTTTTGTGTTGTATATCTAATGGCGACGGATCGGGTAAACCAATAATTACCAGTTAGCCTGCGCAGCAGGCTCAAGGGGATTGGGGAGAGTTAAGAAAATTTGGGAGGTGATTGCAAATTTGAAAGAGTTTTAAGGATGTTTTTCACAACACCGGAATCTCTTTTTACCCACACAAAGACGACAAATTAACTTGTGGGTAAATTCTCCCAACTGAGCTCCGTACATTCTGTATTAGCAGTTTGGAAAAATATGGTTTTTCCACAGCTTGTTGATCAATTCTTTATTTCTCATTAATTACCAATTATATTATTTTGTTTGAGTTATGTAAGAAGAAGTTAGATGTGATAAATTGCCTGCGGCTAAAAAGGATAAAACATATTTGGCTGCACGTGATGTTCAGTTGGAATACGCGATCACCTTCAGAATCACGTACAATATCCGGCGAACCTCAAAATCAGACAAAACTTCCGCTCCAGTCAAAATATGAGGTTTACCACAACTCACAAGACGAAAGCTAAAAGGAGTTGCGTGTTTATCATAACTTAAATGGTTGAAATGTATAAAACTATTAATATATGAAAAGGAAGGAATGCCTTTAATCACGGATATCTCTAGTCGCGTCTCTCCCTCAAACTGATTCCTTAAATGATTATTATTAATTGTTGCTTTGCCTTAAAGCCTGCTTCACACTAGGGACGTTATCGCAATCGTAACAATTTGGCTCACATTTAAATGTTTTTGGATACAGTTACATTTGCAAGCGCAAGAAAAACGAAAATTTCCTTTTTCTTGTGATTGTGATTATACGCTTGCGTTTCGTCCTTTCACGCTGTTATTTTTCTCTTGCAACCACCGATGGCTTTATTGGGATTGCGATTACGTCGCTAGTGTGAAGTAGGCTTTAAGGCTAACAGTAAAGAATTTGAAATGGCGAGGAAACTGGTGGACAAGCTCGCCCTTCTCCCCAGATTTTTAAGGTTGAACCCTTTGCGTGCGTAGCAAGGAATTTTTCAGAGCTACGCACAAATTCGCAAAGAGGCTTGTTATGTTGTTTTGTGGTGGTTAAGGTTTGGAAATTTGTTTATTTTTCCCCTCTTTTTCCTTGGATATTTGTCACCTACCCATAGTAATTTTATTTTCAAACAACTAAACATCGGCGAATAACATTTTATTGAACATTATTGAAATTAAAATACACTGAGCTCGGCTGATAAATGCACCCTCGTCATTCTATCATTTTCCGATAGAGAGTTTGAGCTCGTATTCTAAACGTTTTCGTAGAGATCTCTGAAGCCGAAACAAAAAAACAAAAATTAAATAGCTTTTTTTGATAAAGAATATTTAAATTTAGTTCTTCCAATGGATGTTGATGAGGCAGTTTTCTCGCGGTCTGTCTGTCGGACGCCATATTGGATTGTTTGTTTATACCTCACAGACACTATCGCTCACCTGATAGACAGCGAGTACGGTAGCCAATCAGCTAACAGCACTTGCGATAGATAGTGAGTAGATTTCTACTAAACATCTATATAGCTAACATGACTTTACAGGCACAGCAGTAACCTTCGGTCTTTTCTGCTGGCATGTGTATGTACTACTTCGTCGATCTTTACATCCCCATGATCCTGGTACATGGGTGTCCCAAACGAAGTAAAACTTTGGAAATGGTTGTTTCAACATTCAAAACGCCGTATTCGTTAATTTTTTATGAAAAGTAGTAACTTTTTTGAAGTATCGGCTACTCTTTTAGGCAACTTTTCAAAGAATTTTGGAGCAACTTGCGGCTAAGCGTAGTGGGTGGGGTTACGTGTGAGGTTAGGAGCTGAAATGGTAGCGAAAAGGTTAGTTGTATCATTTTAAAAACTAAATCTCTGAATTTATGATAATGATAATGATAATGATAATGACAATGACAATGACGATCACGATGATAATGACGAAGACGATGACGATCACGATGATGATGATGATGATGATGATGATGATGATGATGATGATGATGATGATGATGATGATGATGATGATGATGATGATAGTATGTAATAAGCTTAACGCTTAATACCGGGAAGTTTTTTCAATCATATGGTTTCATTAGTAATAGTATCTTTTTTCGACAAACCGATTAAGTAATGGTTGTGTAATATTGAAGTTAATGAGTGATCGATCCATTGATTGATCGAGGTTAGCGGGCACAAACTTCTTTCGGACGTTCTCTTTTGACACTCTTCTTTCTCTATTGTCAACAGACCCTGTAACATGCCTTCAACTGAGTGAAATCGAGCCTAATGCAGTTTATAGAGACGTGAAAAAAATTGTCAGAAGAACAAAATTTATTTACATTTCAATAACGAAAAAAGTTTGTGCCCGCTAACCTCGATAAATCAATTGATCGATCACTCACACAATCTCACAGACTGTAAAATGGCCATCGCTCAAGAACGTCATATATGCAGGCTAATGTTTCCGTACCAAACTTTTCCAGTCGGTTCTGAGGAATATTTCCATCCATACTGACTATTGGGGTGTGTGTCAATAGTCGGTTACTCAAAATTATTAATGTTAATACTGTTAACCGTATGAAATAAAAAATCATATGAAATCTAAGTTATCTGACGTTCTTGAACGATAAGCAAAAAGGTTTTCTTCGCTGAGGTTTATCAACGGAAATTTTGTTTTTAGACAACAATAACTAGGACTTCTATTGAAGAAATAATGTTTAAAAACAAGCCAAATTTTCTCATAAAAGTTTTAATGGCTGATGTTGGATGATGTCAAGGGTTGATGATCTAAATCTTGCGCTTTGCCATCTGCTGTTGAAGTTTCAAGGTCATGGTGCAAGCGTCAACATGAGAAAGGTTTTTTTTCAATGCAGTGGTAAATGCATTGACACGACAAGCGGCTAATTTCCATGTTCGTATTTTAGTTGATAATATTTGCGTCCATTGATGACAAGCTGGGTCAAGGTTTGATCATTCAAGTGCAAATAGCTATTGTTTTGATTTCAGCTGCTGGCAGTTGGTGTCTGCGACCTTTGCAACCAATCGCTTTCAAACAAAAGCTGCAAGCGAACAGAGTGAAGTGTTTATTTTGAACATCAATATTTATTTGACTTCTAACTCGTTTTTTGTCTTAAACTCGGCCCTCCTTTTAAGTATAACTTTATAAAAGACAACTGCAAGAGTAGTGATAAACTTTCAAATCCAAATTAGTCTGGTGTGTTTTAAACGCTTTTCCGGCTGTCTCGGGCGCAATTGTAATATTCAGCAAAATTGCAGGAAAACTGTGAATAAATGCTGTACCGTACGTACCTGCTGTGTCTTGTGTGCTGGGACACAGAGCAGTAAAAATGTACTTAAGTAGCAGTTAGGAATAGAATGAGGAATGTTAAATTGCTCCCGGCCGGGAAAAATACATAATATCCAGAATATTCAGACTTTTCGTATGTTTTTATAGCTGAAAATGTTTTGGAGTGAAGCAGTGGCCAGTCAGAAGATTGCAAGGTAAAAATAAAACGATTCCAGCATCCTGAATCAGTTAATTGAGAAGAGCTTTTTCAAACTGAAGTCAAAATAATCCAAACAGAAGAGTCTAAAATTTGCGTATTCACATTTGGCAGGAAGTTTGTTTCGTCCGAAATTTACACTGAGGACGGATTAAAATATTTAGGAGACGTTTCAGTAATTTCGGAATTGCTCTTTCCTCAAAAGATATCGGAACAATCATTTCGCTTGGTTCCCTTTGTATGAAATACTGAATTTTTATTTTCACTTGCATTCAACAATTAACATGACATAAATTTGCCAAAAATATGGCCGGCATTGAAGAGCGAAACATCGCCTAAACATTCCCCAAGTCCCCTGCAACACTGGCCATGGTCGGTTTTTGCTCTACAACTTTAACACGTATCCTGCTAAAATCCAACTGCACATAAACTAAGCTTTCCTTATTTTTAAATCAGTAGTAGAAACCCTATAAAGTGACCACTCATTTTGTTCGTCTTTAAAATATAGATTTGGAAAATCATCACTGTTTTACCAAACTTCAAAGTTGACAATTTTTACCTCTTTGACCTCTAAAAACAGGTTTTGTATTGATAAAAAGAAACCATCTACAATTGCGGTTGTTCGTTCGCTTAGGTGGAAGATTTCATCGGCAAGGGTAAATCTTGTGCGGATGCAACAAGTTGAAAACGATAGCTAAGCAGTGAAACCAGATTTCAGTTTTATTCCACTTTTATGTATAAAGAAGTAAAAGATTAGCTATTCATTGGAAGCGAAAATTCAGACAAATTGCAAGAAAAAAATCAATAAAACAAAAAACATCTCTAGCCGTAAACTGTTGCTGTTAAAGCAGGGTAATATATTGGAATAAGTCTAGTTCTATACTGTTGATAATATCTCAAGATATCTGCTTGCATAGAAGGTAATATAACGAATATAGGTACAACAGAAACACAAAAATGGAACGTTGGGCTTTTAATATATAGAAATTTTATTAATCAAAGTTTCATTCACACTTTTAAAAGCATTTCTAATTTTTTTACAAAGCAGTTGATGTACTTTTTCTACTTTGGGTTTTACTTTGTTCAATTGCATTCCAAACCCTTTTTATTTCCCACACTGGGCGCCTTTTGATACAGCTACTGGGAACCGACTCTACATTTCACATAACTAAGTCCGCAAAGGTTACTTGTGTATATCGTACAAGCTTGAAAACAAAAACACAGCTGCAGTTTTGTTGAAATTTTGAAAATTTACTTTAGATAACCTAAAATGATACTTGCAAATGTGTTTGATGCATCACAGTCGTTTAGTGTACTTTCTATTTGACACTGATAAAGTTGCTATTCTACTGAAACAGCAGTAAATTAACTAGATTATCATTTAGCTACTAGATATACGTGAGCTAAATTTTCCATTGGTATTGTTCATTTTCATAAAAATTTGTTTATTTGCAGCTATAATTATGAACGAATTTTGAAACTCGTAAGTAATAAACCTGATGAATTCACAACGCCATTGATAACTTTCTGAAAATTTACTGCTACACTCGGTGAAAAATACATCCTATTTAATTAAAGCAAACTGTATGTAAAAACTAAAAAAGGTAAATATCTTTTTATAACATGGACCCAATTTCCAAAGAAACACGATGGCGATTAATACAGTACAAGATATAAGAAAATATGCTGAGACACTATGCATATAAGGACTCAGTCCTAACGAATGCCAACTCGATCCAACTGAGGTGAAATTGTTTCAGTTTTTGTCAGTCTTGAAAAGACAACAACTTAATCGACAAGTGAAGCAAAATGAAATCCAGGAAAACTTTTCGTCATCTGGCTTTGCCATCAGGTGATAAAAATCAAACTTGCAAATCCTTTATAACTTAACAAGGGAACAAGCCTTGGTGTTTCTGCTTGGATATTCATGCTTTTATTTTGTATACAGAACATTCTGGAGACTTCGAGCGTTACTCAGTTTTAATCATGATTCAATATTTAAAATATCGATATTTTCTGTGTCGATGTCTTGAGGTGCTTTGTTATTTGTAATTATACTTCTAAAGACTTTTCATGTATCACAAGGATCTGTGCTCCGGAACTCAACGTTCTTCAGTATATCCACCCATTTACTAATTGTAGCGCACCACAAATCATTGTCAAGCAAAGACGTTTACCTAAAATATTGTTGTTCAGTTGATTCAAGTTCAACTCAAGAAGGCGAATACTGACTAATTAATATAGAGGTTTACAAACAAGTCTTGGTCAAGTAAAGAATTTTGCCGTAAATCTTTTTCTATATTTTAGATCCAACAGGATATAGCCAATGTTTATCTGTTTTTAGCCAGACTGCTCCACATGTAGCTTCTTACATACCCCAGTTTTCACGCAAAGAACTTTTCCTAAAACATTATTGCCTGATTTTCGCTTCAAGAAGATGAAGTAAGCCGAGTAAGATTGTCCCTTGATACCGTGACGATGCAGAGATCCGTAGAAACGAACCTGTAGATTAAAACTACAAGTTCGGATCTACGGGTTTCTGTACGACACCTTTCTTGACATCACATTCTCTCAATGACGATCTACATCCTCCACAAAGAGTGCTTCAGAAGAGACTAATTTTGAGCTAGATACCTAGAGAGCATACATTTGTCGTTGTAAAATGTTTACAGCTGTAATGCTACATTGGTAAAATGTATCTTCTGTTCTCTTTTTTAGTTTGCGATGCTCTTCAGTCTCCATAACAAGGGTGTAACTTCAACAAACGTTTCAAGGTACAAAAAGTCCATACGAGCAAAATGAAGACTTTACAAATCCATGTGTAACAGCTAAATGAGAACATGTTTAGCTTCACCCATATGAAATACAATATGAATTGATATAACAAAATGAAATCAGAGTCAATGTTTTTGCAAACCGTCAAGTCGGTGAGTCGTTCGCTACATAACGAATATTTAACCCTAATATTATGTTAGAGCTAATATTTAGAAGCTTGCTGAGAACCGTATTAAAGAAAAGTTATTTTACTAAGATTATTGTACTAACATTATTCTAGCATTTAGTACTTAACTTTCTCTTGTGTGTAGGTGTGAAACAGAGCACAGGGCGGAAACACGCGGGCTCTTACTTTCTTCTTAACTTTCAAAGTCTTTAAATGTTCGTCTTTCAAAAATGTTTTTGATAAGTAAAACCAAAATCTTCCTTAATAACTTTTACTGCAAACCAACAGAGTTCAGGATGACAAAGAATATAGTGTCCTTTGCAACGAGTCGTAGTACTGAAAGAAAAAGAAATATTCGTTCTAAGGTTTCACTGGCTAGACTCAATGGAACCAGAAAATGAAGAGAAAGAGTATTCAATCAAACAAGTTTTATATAAAAAAGCTAGTTTCCAATTTTCATAAACTAAAGTTTGTGTTATAATATTGCTTAGCTAGAATTAAACTTGAGGAGCGAAATGACTTTACCAGTCGTCTGAGCCGGATACTCTGCGGTTGAATATACACCGTGCAGTCTTGGAACAAAGCTATGGTGCATGAAGAAACACAGTGCAAAGAAAAGAAGATACCAACTTTTGACCGCTTTGGAGTCGAGCGTCCAAGTCAGCTGAATTATACATAGTTACCTATAAAAGATAAAGCTATTTTCACTGTCTAAATTTTCAGATGTTTGAAGAGATGTAATGGAGTCGCGGAAGTTATTCCGTTGTGTTCTCTCAATTTGGCGGGTAACTTATAACTCTTGTTATGAGTTCAGACGAACCAGTTTACATCCCTCGAAAACGTCGAATGATATTGATCGCCTCTGCAATACCAAAGTGGCAGTAAAAGCACTAAGTGTGTGACTTTTAAAGGCGATGGTATATAAGGCTGAGAATGTGAAAACCATTGCATCAATGTCAGGTCACGTGATGAGTGTGACTGCCAGCGCAACATGCATGCAGTCACGTGTAATCTATTGTATCACACAGCACTAAGCTAACAGCAGTAAGCTAGCTCATAGCATTAATTCCACCACAATATCAAAGTTTAAGTTAAACTTAATCTGTTATGTTTGATGGATGAGTTGCTACAAGACAACTGTGATTTTCTGAAAGTGACACAAAATTGTGGGCCAACTTTCAATTCAGCTCAATTGTTACCAAAGATCGCTTGACCAGTGATGCCAAAAATGTAATATTCCTTTTTAAAGAGCTTTTCAATAGTTCATATCTAGTCTTTTAAGATCTACATTTTACATGTTTGCATAATTTGTTGTATTATATGGTAAGATTTTCCAGGTATGATCTATAATATTACGTTATATAGTTAGCTTCTTTTGAACCCACTGAACTACAAATGGATGCCAAAATGGGAAATTTTAATAAAAATGTCTTCCAACTCAAGTTTCTAACTAAAAGAAATATCTAAGCGGCACAGAACTCGTATAGTAACCACTGGTATAGCAGTATAAGTAACATTGCACTGTTAAAGTGAACGATTCTTCCTTTGGTATATTCTTTCATGCTCATTTTGCTCTTCAGTCACTGCATTTTTATAACATTTTTATGCAATCTTCAACCTTTACCTCTGTGCATATTTGCAAATATTATATTTTCTAGATCTTTTTGTCTCTGAATAACCAATAAACAACGCTTTAGAAAAATGTTGTATTTCTCTTTCGATCAGTTCATTGGAACAGTTTATGCATTGATGTTTCAATTTTCCTAAGCTTGGGAGAAAAGTAAGAAACAACTAACAACATATTACATTGTTACATTACGTAAATATCTCTTCTCGAGATGACACTTATGATATTCATTTCAACAAAACAAGGTAAAACGTTCGCTTAAATTTCAAATTTTCAAGAAAAAAATGAAGTCATTGACAGTGAAATGTTTTCATATAATGAAATCACATTACCTTTTCTTTAGAGTTTTGGTTTTGTTCAGTGTGTGGTTCAGATTTTGCATGATATTTTTTTGCCAATTAATTAACAATTTTGAGTTTAAAAATTGTTCAGAACCTATAATCAAAGAAACGAAGCAAACTAAGAAATACTGTGATAATCTTTTAAAATTTGTTATATTTGCAACAATTATAGTTTATAAGTCGAACATTACGATTAGATTAGAAAACAGTGAACTGAAGAATTTAAAAGTTGTCCTCTTTAGTTTTTGTGCACCAACCAACTTGATGCTTCGCCGTTCAGCCATTTTCTAGAATTGAGTGAACTACAACAGCAGAAATTTACTAGTTGATTCAAAACATTTGTTCCTTTGTGAATAAACGAAGTAAACGGAGAGGTGTTCATATCAAAATTTTGATTTGCATAAAAGCAAATTTCAAGGCTGTGTTGAGCTGGCATTCAGTTGGCAGCAAAAGAGCCATCCATCTTTTTTGAACACATTAAACTTGATTTGTTGAAGCCATGTAGTCCAACATATTCAGTTAATGAGTTACACTCTGCATATTCTATTTCAAGAAAGTCCTTTCTTTGACCAACAGGGAGACACATGAAATATGTATAATGCTATAACAAACATACAGTATTAAGCCAACTTCGAATGTCATTATTTTCCTTGGCATGGAGTGGTAAGGTCAGACGAGGTTAGAAATTTACATTTGGATCTGAATTTGGTACTGAGATAAAGCATCATATACGAGAAAATAATTGATTTTTACTGTTTTTCAAAGAAGATATAAAGTGAAAAAGGATTTCTTGTTCAAAAATACAGATTCATTACATAGCGAGAATGGTCAAGGGAATGGTAACGATCTTCGGTTCTGTGTAACTGCAGTTAAAAATTAGTTTACATAACTGGATTAAAGAATCCTATATGTTCTTGCAAAATAGTTTGAAAACCGTGCTTCACTTAATTTTCGGAACAGTTATCATTTGCTAAAACAAATCATAATTCCAAGACCGCCGGTAGATAATCCTTTGATGCATGGGGGATCAAGATGTTTGCCAAACTGTGTGAGTTTGTATCCAGATTTTATGACTGGAGATATGTCCAACACTTGATATGACGAATGTTAAACTTGGTCTTTTTAAACTGATGAATACATGAAAGAGTCGCGAAAAATGCTAACATGTTTATTCTTGATTTTTTAAAAGGCTGTTTAGTTTAAAAGTTCTAACCTATAGCTACATCATCACATGTGAAGTCCACCTTCTTACACGTGGCATATCTTGTTTCTAAGAACGTCCACTAAAGGGAAAGATTATTTCAATGTAGTTGTTCTTTCTAATATTTATTTTGAGTAATTCACAAATTTATTGTGTGTACGACTAAACACGAAAATTTATTTCAGTAGAAGGTGAAAACATTGTTGTATCAGTTTTCTCTCATCATGAAATGTAAACTCAAACTGCAAATATTTTATCAACTTTCTCCTATTCATTTTAAGATTAAATTATTTTGACTTCCAAAATCACAGCTTTTTCCTTAATATGTAAAGTCTACGTTTATATTAAAAAACATACGAGCTCTTTGAAAATAGTTAAGCTGTATTGTACAAAACCCTTGCAAATAAAATGATATAAAGAAGTGAGCAAGTGATAGTCCAACCTCTGCCTTTACAGTGGTGCTCTTTAAATTTATAGTCTGTATGTGGAACTGATATCAGAAAACGAAATTTCAAACAAATGAATCGTTGTCAGTAAAAAGATATGTTATCATCGTTGTAAGTAGTATTTATGATTACCAGTCACAACTGACAACTCGAAAGGCCTAGGCCTTTGTCAATTGTGTGGAGTGTCAATTTGTAAGTCTAGTTTCAGTATTAGTACTACATCAATGTCCAATGGATCACTAAAAAACGTAAAAAAAGACTTTAAAAAAGCTTTCTCAATTGATAATGTGACGAGAAATGGAAGATAAACGTTTAACAGAAAATAGCGATTAATCCCACCAACCTACCCTGGAAACTGACAACTACCACGACGCCATATTTTTATCTTCGAGTTTTGTTCCTAGCAGCATTGTACTGTGTTTTGTTTCATTCCTTGTCCATTTTCTTTAATTGTTTTTATTCTTTGAATGAAAAGCTAAGTAGTAAATGATTCTAAAATCCCACCTAAAACTTACCCACTTTTTAATTTCCTTCAGCTTTTGACCTAACTGTTACCAAAGTGGACACCATTATATAAAATCTCGGTGAGTTAGGTTAGAATATAGCTTGAAGTATATTTGTCTTTTCTGTGTGTTATGGCTGTTTTCATTCTACTAAAGTTTGATAGTAAGTAACACAAATAAGCAAGAAATTCTTACCTAAATTCAATACAATGCAGTATCAATAGCTGACATGTAGCGAAAGCAATGTTTTACGAATGTGCATGTTAAGCGGTAAACTACATCGTCAACTTTGTCACAATAGATAGACATTTTACGGGAACAAAAATCTGAACAGCACAGGCTGGTGATAGATAAATACTACTGCTACTAATAATAGTATCAATCGCTAATTCCTCATATTTAGCGGCTGTAGAAATTTTTTGAACAGTGAAATGTGTTATTCGTTAAGAGACATCCGTTATATCCCCGCCACTGCCTGGCACAACATACTTAAAATTAAAACCCACAAGACTTTACACTGCAAAAACATATCTCGCTAGAATAGTTCATACCTACGAACCTAAGAGTTCTTCAAGTGAGAAACAAACTTACGAATAATTTTCTTCATGACTGTCTCGCTGGAAGCAAGCGGGAATCGCGAAACGCCTCATGGGAGAAAAATTCGAACAGCAAGCTTGATGTCTGACACACCCGTACATCTTGAGCCGTTGTTTGGTCACAGATAAACAAAACTATAATTTAATCCTCTTCATCGGCATAAAACAGAGACAAGTAATCCCTTCGAACTAATTACAGCCATACAGAGCAGTTGTTTTGTCCCGCTATGTTGCACTGGAAGGGTCATTGCTCAATTTAGGGAAGTGAATCACTCGTTCCACACGTCTGGTTTGCCCTCTTCAATTCTACAACACCATTTGCTCCCTCGTTACAAGGCGAGCTGTTTCAATTTGCCTGAAACAGTAAAAAAAATCTCAGTTTCGATAAAGTCAAAAATGAGCAGAGTCCCGTACACCACTGTAAAATAAAAGTATGCAAAGTTTGTGCATGACAACTAATCATTCACACCGCGTCGGTTTGAAGAGTAACGGCTTTACACGGCTGACCATTCACGTCTGGTGAAACACACGCAAACTTTAACCAATTCATTTATACACACCTATATTGCACAAGGAAACATGTCTTTCTAAACCAAAAAATTCAGTGTCTAGCAATGAATGTCACTATTTCTTTGTCATATAACTAAAATACTTCTTATATGAAAAATAATGCAGAAATATTGGCGTTACATGGGAAGAAATTCAAAAGTCTTTGCTAATAACAGTAAAAACCCTATGTGTGAATATTGATTGTGGTTTGTAAGCAAGAGTTGAAAAGTTGACAGTTGAAGCGAACCTAAATAAGTTTTCAGTCGTACGTTCTTTGAGAGTTCAGGATGGCCATCTAAGTTCTCTTTGCTACTATCTGATGTTTCTAAGTTTTCTTCATAGTTCTCGTTGTTTATTCAAATTGTGAAGCGTTTTACCAAGTCTGAGGTTATCTGCAATGTCACGATCGAGTGGCAAGCACTTGTATAAAAAATAAGAAAGTTACTCATAGTTTTAAGACAACTGAAACAAAATGGATTTACACACCCAAAAACATGTCGGTTAAGGAGTAAGTTTTTATGTAGGATAGAATATTTTTGCTCCAAAATTTGCAATTCCTAAATAAAAGAGTGTGGAGACACGCTATACACTAGTTCTGCAAATACTTGATCACGCTGCGTTTAAGATATACACAAAAATATTCTCACTTCTGTTTAATTCCGCTTTCTCTTTAAATTCAGTATTGCATTTTTAAATGAGAAGTTTACACATGCAAAATACCAAACAATCTTTTTGTTTCTGGTTGAATTTAGTACATCATTTTCGTGTCTAGGTATTAGGTTTAATTATCACGCCAGGAAATCGCTCACACTAGCTTTGCATAAAATCTAGACACTGCTAGACATAATAGTAAACACAGCTTGTGTCTTTGCTGTTCGTAGCTTCGAAGAAACCTTCTTTCCAAACAAGCAGTAGAAAATTCTTTTTAACACTTTTCCGTCTTAAAATATGAATTGCGGCGGTTTTAGAGTAGCTTACCAACCATTGCAATCAGACAAAGGAGCAATTTCTCAGACTACATTAACAGAAAGCTCGACAAAGCCAATACATACCAATTATGATATTGTATATGCATATGTTTTTAGCTTAATATTTAGCCGTTGCAGTGCCAAAAGCTATCTAAAAAATACACGCGTTGGTGGATGAGAATTTCAATACAAAACACTGAGAAACTCTCGGAAGGTCACCCAAACTTGCAGTCGCACACGTTACAAACTACAAACGGCCGGAGAAAAAGATAGCGTGTACAGCTAGCCATTTGAATGATTGCATTACCAAACAAACCGAGTGCTTTTGTTTGTACAATTTGCAATAGAGGACCGGTGCGTACAGACTCGCTGAGCAAAACTAAATCCATAAGATAAACACTAAATTCGAAAAGCTTTTCTCACGGGATAATGTCACTTGCAGCAGCAACAAAAGCAATCCAAATGCTCGAAAGGTTTCGATGATGATGTAGTTTGTCTTGGAGTTAAATAATAAAACATTTTGTTAATACCCATACTAGTGAATGTAGAATCACAGCAATGAAGGTTTTTCTAGTCAAGATTGCCTGATATCAAGTTTGTTAAATTAGGTTTGTTTGAGCTACTGTTTTTTTCAGAGACAAAGTGATTTCCGTTCAGCTGTAATTACCTGTTAAGAATGCAAGGGAACTTGACTGTCTTTACATGGTTAAAAACTGATTTTATTGTGCACGAATCTCTCCATTTGAAAATACTCAGACAGAACCCAGAGGTTAAAAGTTTCATCTACATTTCTGGAGCAAAAACATACGACGAACTGAAGCTTTTCTTAGTGACTGTTGCAGAAGGTAAAATTTATTGCAATTGAAGTACAAATGTTGTTGTATAAAATACAGACA
Organism: Palythoa mutuki; assembly: GCA_027575235.2. Taxonomy (NCBI): domain Eukaryota; kingdom Metazoa; phylum Cnidaria; class Anthozoa; order Zoantharia; family Sphenopidae; genus Palythoa; species Palythoa mutuki. The sequence continues at coordinate 14,511 of JAODFW021617973.1, forward strand.
GAATTTAATCAATGTACAACTAAAGACTGGCTTGTGAGTTTCTAAAAAAGATCATTCGAAAGGGCGTTCGTGGATTAAGCCCTGTTAACTTCTGCCAACCCTTCCCTACAGAAAAGAAAACAAGGAAGAAATCCAACCACAGTCCACAGAGCTCAGTTCAATTCAATCTGCACGTGCTGTTTCCTTTAAACCAGGTAATTAACGCCGAACCTCGCTGCTCTATTTTGAGAGGATTTCTTATGTTACTCTTAGAAAAAAAGACTTTAAAGGCTGACAAATCTTTGATATCCAACTTGACCGTAGCTCCAGATATATAAATAGAGACATATTAATTACTCAGTCGCATCAGAGAAATACTGTCTGATCAGGCACAATCAAATATTTTCTATGTAATATATTAATATACCGTATATTTCATGAAGCTAACATACCTGTTGATAAAGTGAACTCTCCAACTGATGGACAGACGAACCCCTTTTTTGGATTTCCTTTGAGCCCCAACATTCTCACGAGCTCAAACCAACTCTACAGTTGCCATTATCTCTTTCATTTAAGTAGTATTGCTAGCAGTCTGTCTGGGTTTTCATACAGCTATTATGCAAATTACTTACAAGGCCCCGATTCAAATAGAAAAATCTAAATATAGCAAAAGTTTTGCTCTCCAAATTCCATGTTAGAGAAAAGCTGTAGTGCGTTAGCTGCAGGATGCGAGTTTTGTTGAGGGTGACCTCGCTTCTGCAAAATTTCTGGGGATGTCTGGTGTCTTTAGACAGAAACCTGATTCCATTGACATTTACTTGAGGGCTAAGTCACACGACCTCTAACTTAGACTTTTCAAAAATCAGAGAGGATTGTAATGTTTCTTCAACAACAAAAGTTACTTAAACATTCAGAGAACAGCTTTTAAATTCAACTTCTCTTTTGTTTTCCTCGAGGCAAAGTAGTGGTTTTTAAATTTCTAGCGTTGCAGTACTTTGATTAAATGTTGCCATTGTCCTCGAGACTTGATGAGTTGGTGAAAGGTCTGTTAGACAAGCGAGGCGTCGAATATAGTTTGTCACCTCGCGAACTGTGTTTGTAAATAATACAAACTGCCCAACAAAAAGTCTAGTAGAGTCCACGTTTTGTCTGTAATCCAGAACTGTACTTACGTTGAAGGGAAACACATTTTGTGCTGCGTACACAAAAGCGTGAGTTAAAATCTCATGGATTTATCGCCCGTCTTCCACTTGACAGCTTGTAAATGACTGGTCGAATGACATAGAGACCCCTTGTTTGCCTTCAAATATTTCTTTAGTGTTTGCTTTTTGTGAAAGAAAAACAACAACGAAAACCAACCGTGTGGCGTGATGCAAAAAAATATAAAAAGAAAGCGGATTTATCGTTGAGTGATTATTAAAAGGTCACACTCATTTCCGTTTAGTGATATATACCCACTTAAACGTACATAAATGTCCCCGCAATTGTACAATTCGCAGACACAACGAGGATTTCCGAGTGACTGGAAGTGGAAGTTATCGAGTCGTTCTGCAGTAGATTAGCGGAATTATTCTACTTGCCGGAACACGACTTACAGTGAAGTCAGAATAAAGCCTCATGACTAGGTTTTCTGAAAGAAAAGTTCTTTACGGTTAAACTTCAAAAGTATGACAGTGTTTTAATTAAAAAAAAATTCAACGCCAAAATAATTTGCACGGGAAGCAGGGACAAAAGAACAGTTGTCTCCCCGTCCCCGCTTAAGCACAGAAAACATCCCAAAGCTGTTTGAAATAGAAATTCAGACATCCAAAAATCAAATATTTCTATGCTCCTAGACCCCCCTAGAGGTTTTATGCCTTTGGTGCCGGTTTTCCCATCACACTGCCCCCTCCCCCCTCGACGTGGAAAGTTATATTAACCTAATAACTTGCAAACTTCAGTTAAGATAACAAAGCTGCTTTGTCTACATGCTGGTTATACAGTCACATCAGTGATCTCTTGCTCTCGGTGTGATGCCTTGTTAGTCCATTGGCCAATTGCTCATTTACATTTTAAAGCCGTTTGTAATCTATGCACTATTTGGGCCATGCACGTATTTATTCCTCTTTTAAGGTAGATGTTCTTATGATGAAGCCGTGAAAAATAACCAGACCAGTGAAAAAAAGCGATATCATCAGTTTAGTGAACCAATGAAAGAGTCCGATAGAAATTCTTTCAACCAATCTTGTTGCTTGTATTATTGTCACTACTTTTGCGACGCACGGTTCCCGCCTTTTTTTAAATTTAAAACTCGCGGAAAATGAGGACTGAAAAAACCCGAGGGGATAATCCACAAAATATTGACAAGTTCAGCACTTGCGGGCTATAATGATAAGATGTAGCCACTATACTGGGCACTATGACCACATGGGTAGCGGGCAGTACACCTTATATCTATCCTTAAATAAAGTGAACCTGAGTGTTCAGCAGCCGTGGATAGCTTTTCGGCCTTATTAGGTCTTATCAGCACAGCACAGCTATTAAACAAACAGGCTCAGTTTCCCGGTAAGGAAAACATAAAGTAAAGTGTAAGCTTAACGCCGAAACAGTTGTCCACGGCTGCTAACACTCAGGATCACTTTAAAGGTAGATACAAGGGTTAATACCCACTACCCATGTGGCCATAGTGCCCAATATAGTGGCTGTTAACACTCAGGATCATTTTCAATCGCTTAATTTAAGAAAAGCTAGTACAGTAGAACACTCAATATGGAAATTTTTTAAGCATAATCGTTAATCGTTTGAACCGAGACAATTTTGCTTTTTTGGTGCATTTTGATGGTACCGTATTTCCTCGAATAAACGCCTTCGAATAAACGCCGCACTCTGGGCGCGGCGTTTATTCGAATATTGAACAAAAGAAAATAATTATAGTGCAATACAATAATCACCAGCCTTGTTTATCAATTTATAAACGTTTATCAACGCATCCAATGTTTCTGGTATTTAAACAAACAAAAATATTAATCAGTTCAAAATGCATATACTTCATCGCCTTTCCATTATGCTCCTTGTCCAATAAAGATAAACAGCATTTTAAATAAACGCTACCCTCGATTCAATGCCGCTCCTATAATCATGAAAAATTTAATAAATTCCGCGGCGTTTCTTCGAGCAAATACTGCATTTTATATTTCTCCTTTCTGTTTTATTTTGCGATACTAGCGTAAGCCTCTAATCTTATCAATCCGAATAAGTTTATGTGTGGGTATATATGTACTAGTTATTCTATGGTTTCGAGTAGGACATCGTGGAATATGACACTCGTCACCGGTATTTGGCGACTGTGTTCATATGAAGAAAATTCAAAGTATTTTCCACGATATCCAACGAGAAATCACTGAATAACTAGTTTATCTTCACGTGTAATGTATAAGAATGGGCCCATACTCAGGAATTGTCTCTAATATGCTGCGTCTCGTCGCAAGAGTTTAAAAGTTATTTGTAAATTGCTCAAAATGTTTCGTGAAACAATTATTTAAAAAATTTGCATGCTCGTTTTCGGAATATCGTCGTACGTCATCATTTTCGAGAAAAAATATAATATTGATTGTCCAGTTTTGGTCTATTGCTTTTTTAGAGTAAGGCAGAACTCAAACCATTGAATACTACCCTTTAAATGCAGAGAATACACTTGTAACGACTTTCTTTACCTTTGCCATTATCGAAAGACTTTCTCTTTTGTGGCACTGTGAGTTTGGTAAAAACGAGATCCTTTTAACTAGTGATCAGCATAATTTGGCGAACTTGAGTGGTCTAGCATTTATTTTCGCAGAAAAACCCGGAAAAAACGTCGTGACAAGTCTTTTTTATAGCTCTCAAGCTTGGCATCCGGCGCTATACCACATTTTGGCGAGGTGTCTATAAAAAAGCAGCGTAGGGAAATTCGTCTAAAGAAAATTGCAGCAGGACCGTTTTTATCTCTCTAGTTCTTACGAACATCATTACTTAATTTAGTTCGCCTAGTTTCATCTTTTTGTGAAAGTTAAATTTGTTTTATTTCGTTTTCACCCTTTTCTTTTGTGTTCCTGAAGTCTTCTGCTTTGGCACCTCCATTTTTTGTCAGAAGAGTTCATAGTAATAGACGGCGCTACTTTTATCTTTGGATTAGTTTATTTTAATACAAATATTAAATTAAGTTCCGCGGGATGCTTGTTTCTAAAAATAACCACTTCCGGGGTTTTGTACACTGTTGGTGAAGTAAATTCGATGACTTTTCATATTTCAGTACAAATCTGAATCTGGAAAACTAGAAAAGATTCAAAATGCCAAACGAAATTAAACAGTATATAATCAATGAGAAAAAGAGCATCGTTAGGAAAAATAAAATGTAAAGTTTGCCGTATTTCCGATCTTTTCAAATTTATTTGAGTAAAGAACTTTGAAAAAGTGAGATACATTGTTGATAATTTTTTACTCAGAACTTTGGAGGACCAATACTAATTTTCCAGGATTTCCAGACAGGGACTTTAAATTTTTGTTTTCCAGGACTTTCCAGGTTTTTCAGGCCCCGTACGAACTCTGTTCCTCTGCTGGCGTGTTGTGTGCGGTCACGCCTGCTCGGGAGTGCTGGGTAAAAATTGTGTGATATCAGTCAGCTTGAGAATGTCTTCAGCTTCATATTTTACAGTCTGCGAGAACCTTTCGAAATTTGGAATAGTTTTAAAAATTCGAGCAAGAAATATTCAACACCGAGATTTACGATACAGATGTGTACAAGCATAATATCCTAGAGGTCTCTTGTCACTCAAAAGCCAATAAGCACTAACCTAGGATTAAGATTTTAATCCATGATTTTCTTTTCAAGCACACGGAGGCAGATGTGTTGACACTTGGTATTTTTAGAAGATCTGTACTGTATTTTTAGAAGATCTGTACTGTAATTATATCATTGGAGAGGACAAATGTTTGACCTTTTGCGATCCGGGATTAAGTTGATCTGCTTTTGAACAATCCTTTCCTGTTTTTCATTTTTGCCTTATTCCCTTTTTGTCAGAGACCTTTCAAAAGCTACGAAATAGGGCTGCCCGCATTATCACCCATTCATCATATGATACCCCTAGGTCAGAGTCCGAGATAAACTAAATGGGAAAGAATAACAGAAAGTCAGACTAAAATAAGGTGCATTTTGATGTATGAGATATTAAATGGGTTACAACCTGAGTATTTGAGAAATCAATTTGTCTATCGATCAGATGTTGCAGAAAAATGTTTAAGACTAATGAATACAAACAAAAAATTACCGCTGCTGCTAACCAGAACAGATCACTTGAAAATAAGTATGCAGTTCAATGGGGCAAAACTATAGAATATGTCTTCAGCCCGAATTGCGCTAAGTTCGAGCCCTTTCAAAGTTCATATCTTTATTGAGAATAACAAATGTACCTCGAGTCACGCTGAAAAGCCCAATGCATATACAGGTCCCCCACCTCCATATAAACACGTTCTTAACCTGAAGAAAGCCACCCTTACCCATCTGGTTGTTGAAGGTAGCCGTTTTGAGGGTTTCTTCCCAACAAGCACACACTGAATCAGTGAAAAACGGACCATTAGAAAAGTAACGGGGGGAGGGGATGGGGAAAATAAACAAAAATTATCCAAGGTCAGATGACTGAAAAAAAATTGATGCAAAGCCAAAGTGGAAGTGAAGAAAATAAATCATACAGAGTAACTTGCACCATCAGGATTTTTAATAGATTATTTGAAAAAGGCTTATGAGCAAGAAATTGGTCTCAAAATTCGGAAAATGGCCATTTTAGAAACTCAATATTTTAAAATTTTCTTGGGGGAACCCAGACCCCTCTAGGAAGTTCGTTCCTACGGCACACGTTGTGTCTCCATGTCTGAAAAACTTAGATCCACAATATAAACAGTACAGAATATACGATCTATATTGTTCACTATAATTATTTGACACTACAGACACTAACTTCATACCATTCGTGTTTTAAACTTTTATTGGTAATTTGATATGAATGTGATAATATTGTTTCACAGGTTTAATGAAATCACACTAAGCTCACAAATTACAATTTTTTGTTAAAATTTGTTTTGATTTGTGAATCATAAACAAAAGGATATTCAGTGAAAAAAATTCGTTGAGGGTTTCAGTTACAAAAAAAATCCTGCACAAGCACAGAATGAAATAAAATCCCTGCAAACTGAAAATTCCCCGCCCTCCCCCATCACCTTTCTAGCGGTCCGTCCCTAAGCTGAACTGTCCATTCTGAAGTGTTTATAGGACTCCCCATTTCAACAATCACCGCAAGATTTTGAAGGATTTCTACTGACTCCGCCACTTAAAAAAGCTTTTTCAGCTGACTTTCCGTTGGGAAAGGACAAGGAGACTGTTGGGGAAAGGGTTACGAGGCTTCATTTGACGTTCGTGGAGAAGGGTTACGAGACTACGTTTGACGTTCGTGGGGAAGGGTTACAAGACTACGTTTGACGTTCGTGGAAAAGGGTTAAGAGACTACATTTGACTTTCGTGGAGAAGGGTTACGAGACTACGTTTGACGTTCGTGGAGAAAGGTTACGAGACTACGTTTGACGTTCGTGGAGAAGAGTTGCGAGACTATGTTTGACGTTCGTTGGGGAAAGGGTTGCAAGGCTACATTTGACGTTCATGGAGAAGGGTTACGAGGCTACATTTGACGTTAGTTGTGGAAAGGGTTGCAAGGCTACATTTGACGTTCATGGAGAAGGGTTACGAGGCTACGTTTGACGTTAGTTGTGGAAAGGGTTGCAAGGCTACATTTGACGTTCATGGAGAAGGGTTACGAGGCTACATTTGACGTTAGTTGTGGAAAGG